>CM073776.1:102800151-102892651 GCA_037158775.1 Hetaerina titia
TAGTTGAACCAGGAAAAATCCAAGAAAGATGGAAGGAATATATAGAAACACTGTATGGTAAAGAACTTAGGCCGACAAGGTTAGACTTAGAAAAGGAACATGACGTAGAAGAAGACAGCTTAGGTCCAGGCATACTCGACGATGAAATAGAAAGGGCATTAAAGGAGATGAAAGCAAATAAGGCTGTGGGGGTGGACAATATTCCTGTAGAAATGTTGAAATGGTTAGGGAAAGGTGGGAAGAAGGCAATATATGGACTGATTCGTAGTATCTATGAGGAAGGAATCTGGCCGGAAGATTTTGTGAGATCGGTGTGAGTTCCTATTCCAAAAAAGGCAAAGGCTTCGTCATGTGAGGATCACAGAACAATAAGTTTGATATCCCACGCAGCTAAAGTTATTCTCAGGATCATCAACAAAAGGATAGAGAGTAAGGCAAATGATTACTTAGGGGATGATCAGTTTGGGTTCAGGAAAGGAAGAGGTACGCATGATGCCATTGCAGTAATGAGATCACTAGTCGAGAGGAATATAGAATACAATCAGGACGTTTTTGCCTGTTTTGTAGATTTCGAAAAAGCGATTGATAGAGTGAATTGGGAAAAATTAATGCGTGTATTGCAGAAAATAGGAATGGATTGGAGGGACAGGAGACTGATTCGCAACCTGTATATGTCTCAGACTGCTCAGGTGCGAGTGGGGAACGGAGAGTCCGGATGGGCAGTGTTAGGAAGAGGTGTAAGGCAGGGTTGCCCATTGTCACCGGCACTGTTCAACGTATATGTAGAGGAAATGATTATAGAGGCATGGGAAGAACTGGAGGTAGGAATGAAAGTCGGAGGGGAATTCGTAAAATCGGTTAGGTTTGCTGATGAGCAAGCATTAGTTGCTCAGTCAGCCAAGGGGTTGCAAGCATTGTTGAGTGAATTGGAGGTTCAGTGCGATAAATATGGGATGAGAATCCATATTAATAAAACAAAGGTTATGCGATTTTCCAGAAAGAAAAAAGCTAAGCTAAATATTAAAATAGGCGGGAAAAAAATAGAGCAGGTAGAACAGTTTACATATCTTGGAAGTGTTTTGGACCAATACGGTCAAAGTGGTAGGGACGTAAGGAGAAGAATTGTGCTAGGCAAGGAGGCTTTCTCAAGAACGATGGAGTTAATGACGGGGACGTTGAGTAGGGATGTTAAGACAAGACTCGTAAAAACTCTGATATGGAGCGTAGCTATGTACGGCGCGGAAACGTGGTCGCTGAAGCAGGAGGATAGACGTAGATAGGAGGCTTTTGAAATGTGGGTGTGGAGAAGAATGGAGAAGGTGAAATGGACGGAAAGGAAAACAAATGAGGAAGTACTAGAAATGGTGGGGGAGGAGAGGGGTTTGTTGAGAGAAATCGTATGGAGGCAGGAAAAATGGATGAAAGGCGTATTGAGCGGTAGTGGACTGTTGAAGAGGGTAATAGAGGGGAGAATGTTGGGCAAGCGTGGTAAGGGTAGGAACAGGATAGGGATGTTGGACGGGATGAAGGGAGGAAAGAAGTACACCGAGATGAAGAGGGACCTGATATAGATTAATTTTCTAGGTGGGGAGTCACAAAATGTTTACTTGATAGTTGTGTCCATCCAAAAACCTACCTTAACCGGTAGATTACCTAATAATAATAATATATATATTAAAATATACATATATACATATATATATATATATATATACACATACATACACACATATCCTCGTGCAGTCCCTAGCCTGTACGTTAATACTTATTGTAATGAACTATGTCCTGGGGAATTTTCCCTTATCGTTCTTGGAAAAAATGACATTTTAAACCTGTCAGTCTTGCAGTCTATTTCTCTAGTCTTATATTCGTGATCCCTTCGACCGTAATACGTTGGGGTTCGTATTATATCCTTGATGTCATCGGAAAAGGGCCCATCTTTAAATGTTTTTAATAAGTTTAATCTATATTGGAAACGCCGCTGTGTAAGAGAATCCCAACCTAAACTGTCTAACAAAGTGGATACGCTGCTGAGTTGGTCATAACAATGTTTGACAAATCTAGCCCCCCTCCGCTGAACTCGATCTAATTCCGAAACCAAATTTATGTTGTGAGGATCCCATATACTGGCAGCATACTCTAGGTGGGGCCTGACCAAGGCAAGGAAACATCGTTCTTTCACCTTTTCGTCGCATTTACCTAGCACTCTTTTCACAAATCCCAATTTTTTATTAGCACGACCACATATTTCTCGTATGTGTTTTCCCCAGGACAGATCGTGAGTAATTGTTACACCCAAGTATTTAAAGGAATCTACCCTCGCGATTTTGGTTTGTTTCACTTTGTAACTATAAGGGAGGGAATTACTCTTTTCCCAAAAATGTATTACTACGCATTTTTTAAAATTCAATTCCAATTGCCATGTATCGCACCAATTTTGAATTGCATCTAGGTCGTTGGCTAACACGACTCTGTCTTCGTGACTTCGGATGTCCCCATAAATTACTGCATCATCGGCGAAAAGACGGAGCTTGCTATTAACTACGGTACTGAGGTCATTTATGTAAATAAGGAAAAGGAGGGGGCCTATGACACTTCCTTGTGGTACCCCCGACGTGACCTTGACAGTATCGGATGATACACCGTCCAGGACGACTGTTTGGACACGATCACTTAAAAATTGTTTAATCCAGTTAATAATACTTTCGTGTATTCCATAGGTTTCCAATTTCGCCAGTAATTTGCAATGAGGGACTTTATCGAAAGCTTTCTTAAAATCTAGGAATATCGCATCAACTGGAATATTACTTTCACCGGAGTTTAATACATCATGTACAAAAAGTGCGAGTTGAGTTTCGCAGGATCTACCCTTACGGAAGCCGTGTTGGTTATTAATTAATAAATCTTGGCTATCGAGGTGCCTCATCATGGAACTAACAATGATGTGTTCAAGAATCTTACAGGAAATGGAAGTCAGCGATATTGGCCTATAATTACTGGGGTCCTCCCTGTCTCCGTTTTTAAATATGGGTGTTACCGAAGCTACCTTCCAGCCGTTTGGCACACTTTCTTCTGCTAATGATTTCTTAAATATTATATCTTGATATGGGGAAATTTCAGCCGACAGTTCTTTATACACGGGCGCCGGTATCTCATCAGGTCCCGGAGATTTGTTGGGGTCTATGTTTTTAAGGAGTAATTCTATTCTGCGGGTGGAAATATTGATTGCTTCCATTGACTGCTGAAATGTTTTTGGAAGGTTCTCGGGTGTATTTTGTGAGGATATGTTGAAAACACTCTGGAAGAATGAGTTTAATATGTTGGCTTTATCTAAACTACTCGTTACTTTATCCCCCTTTTCAGTATTCAATGAGTTTACGGTGGACTTTTTTCCCTGCACTTCCCTGTCGTAGGACCAAAACATCTTTGGGTTATCGTTCAAATGTTCGCCTAATTTTTTCCTTTTGAATTCCGCTAGCGTCTTCCGGAAGCCCTTCTAGGCAGTGAACCTAGATGCTTTGTAGTTCTGTATGGTTTCGTTGATTTTATCAGGGGAGGAATCTTTAACTGCATTTTTCATTCTGGCATGGCACACCCTTTGCCACCTAAGAGATTTCCGTACTTCAGAGTTGTACCATCGGGGTTCCTTATTCTCTTTTATATATTTACTAGGTGTGAACCTCTGTATTGCTGAACGTGTTATCGTAAGAAAATTATTCCATGTATCCTCGACACTACTAGTTTTGCTTAATTCGTCAAATATAAATAAAGAACTTTTTAACTCACATTTTAAGCCATCATAGTCCGCTTTATTGAACAAATACACCTTTTTCTTAGGTTTGTTAACTTTATCTACGCTTAGAGAAAATTTAGCGTTTACAGCCCTGTGATCACTGATTCCATCAACAACTTCTATATTTAAGACCTTTTCGGGTATATTTGCGGCTAACAGATCAAGAATGTTCTTTCCCCTTGTTGGTGAAGTGACTAATTGATGTAGGGAATTCGAGGTGAATACAAATAAGCGGGACTCGCATAGATCCTTGTCTTTACCTCCATTTATAAAACTGTACGAATCCCAATCTATTGTGGGAATATTAAAATCACCTCCGATAATTAGGCTATGCTCACTGTTGTGGGATGTAAAGCTTTGTATCTGTTTTTCAAGGGTAATTTTATGATTGTGATGGGAATTCCAAGCTGCTGTCAATTCTGTGACTGATGGAAGTGAGATTTTTACATAAGTGTACATACAAGTAGAAAATGAGTGGGTCGTTTTGTGATCATGATTTTGAAAATGGTTAATATACTATTTGGCTAATTTCTCAGGACATCCCATTCCTCTCAATGGATTTGACATATTATTGTGTGATTACTGGGAATTACCCTAAAGAAATCCTCAAATTCAGCATAGTTGGAGAAATGAATGAGGCTAATGTGTTAAAAATAAAATTAATAATTTATCATACTCATATCACATTAAGATCATATTAATTAGGGATGGCAATCAAACCATTTTAATTTTTTGCCACCATAGAATATACCATAATATTATTCTCTTAAAGGCATCAATATTACTCTGTTTTTATTGGAATTCATATTTCACAATAAAGTAATTATTGATCTAAAAAGCATATTGTAGTTGCAAATTTTGTTTTTGCAGTGGATGCTCCTTGGTTGAAATGTATTTAGAGGGGTAAATATGCTGCATTTTCCTGCACAATTGTTCTTATTTCAGCACCCTCATTACCATGTTCCACTGAGGTATGAGAATTATACATAACGACTAGCAGCAGTACCTGACATTGCTGGACTAATTTATCTGTACTCTGTAACTGGGAAAAATTTGTACTGTAGGCCTTCATCTATTTGTGGGAAGTTTCTTTGTCATAGTGTTGTTTGTGAGCATGTGATTTTGCAGATGCTTTGGACAAATGTGATTTGATTGCAGAGAGCTCTGAATTCATTTTTCCTGCTTCTTTTGGATTTCTCCTAGCAGTCTCCTTTACTCCCCTTTCATCTAACCAAGCAACCCCTAGTTTTTTCCCTTTCTGTCCACTTCATCTTTTCTATCCTTCTCCACACCCATATTTCAAAAGCCTCCAATCTAAGCCTAAAATCTTGTCAACGATTCCCCACCAGAAAAACAAAAACCATAAATTT
This sequence comes from Hetaerina titia, assembly GCA_037158775.1. NCBI lineage: Eukaryota > Metazoa > Arthropoda > Insecta > Odonata > Calopterygidae > Hetaerina > Hetaerina titia. The sequence continues at coordinate 102,805,315 of CM073776.1, forward strand.
TACATTATAACTAAAAATTTAGAAAGACTTAATTTTTTATGTCACATGCTTAGTGTGTAATCACTCCTACTACAAGCTCTAGGGGTGGCGAGTGGTAGGAAGATGGAATATGAGGGTGCCCAGTGGCATCACCCAGCATCAAACCCAGGCTTTCCAGTCAGTAGCCAAGAGACAGCACTACTGTACTCTGCAATTTAGAAATTATTTTGAAAGTAATTATTGCATATGGGTCTTAACAGCAATGAAAATTTTATCCAGCAATTTTCTCTCCAGGACATGGAATCATAGCTGTCAACATTAGAATTTGAACTCAATGAATTGATGATGTAAATAAGTCACCACAAATTGAAAACAAACTTGAACATACACACAGAATCTTGATATTTTTTAAGCCTCAAAAATCGAAAAAAATCTTCGCCCAAGAAGCATTTCACACCAAAGGTATCATTGCACATTACAGTTTTGGAAATGTTTTTTGGACCATTTATACAAACCTAACCTTTATCCCTTCTATTTATCTCCTTTCAGTGTGTATTAATCTGACCTAAAGATAAACTTAAAAGGTTCTTCTTCACTGGAAGATATCTTAAGAGCAATAATAATAAAGCAAATGTGATTCAAGAGATGGTTGAGGCTGATACTTTTTGGAAATCCATTTGTAAAGCATGAAGAAAGAGTTAAACACTTTGTGTTTCCGCAGGAAAGGATTTATTGTTGTTGACTTGTTTTGCTGCTTTTAAGCATTTTCTGTCCAGATGATGTAGTGTAGTGTAGCAAAACTAGTCAACAACAATAAATTCTTTCCTGTAGAAATGCAAACTCTTTGACTCTTTCTTCATGCTTAAAAACAAATATGGTTCAATAAACTGGTGACACAAATATAAACTACCAAGTTACGTGATACAACCCTTCCAAATGAACTACATCCTTGATGCAGTGGAAGGGCTTGTGTGTTCTCCTGAGCCCTAGAGCTGTAAGCTCTAGCTTCAATACTGTAGTGAATGTACTTGTATTTAGAATGTTCTACATTATTTGAATTATTTTACAAAACTAAAAGTTGATTGCTTTTGTTAATATGCAACATAGTTCTCAAAAAATGCCATGGCAACAGACATTAATATATGCAATTTGATCATTAGCACAATATAGTTTTATATTATTATTAGGTAATCTACCGGTTAAGGTAGGTTTTTGGATGGACACAACTATCAAATAAATATTCTGTGACTCCTAACAAAACCCACTCCAGCAACCTAATCTACATCAGGTCCCTCTTCATCTCTGTGTACTTCTTTCCTCCCTTCATCCCGTTCAACATCCCTATCCTGTTCCTGCCCTTTCCTTGTTTGCCTAACATCCTCCCCTCTATTACCCTCTTCAACATCCCACTACCGCTCAATACGCCATTCATCCATCTTTCCTACCTCCATAGGATTTCTCTCAACAAACCCCTCTCCTCGCCCACCATCTCCAGTACTTCCTCATTTGTTTTTCTTTCTGTCCATTTCACCTTCTCCATTCTTCTCCACACCGACATTTCAAAAGCCTCCAATCTACGTCTATCCTCCTGCTTCAATGCCCACGTTTCCATGCCATACATAACTACACTCCATATCAAAGTTTTGGACTGGTTGTGCATGATTTGCCAAGTGTCCAAGGATGAAATCATCTCCCAAACTACAGTTTTTAAGTGGCACAAGCCCTTCAAAGATGACCGAGAGAGTGTGGAGGACGAGCCCCGCGCTAGACGGCTGTCGATATCAAGAACCGACGACAACGTGTGGGTGAAGTGCTGAATTCAGACCGTCCGTTGTTAAGTGTGCGCATGATCGCAGATCATGTATTGGCATTGATAAGATGACAGTACACACTATTGCCATGGAAAAATTGGCGATGCGAAAGATCTGCGCTAAACTCGTCCCGAAAGTCCTTGGACGGACAACCAAAAGAGCAGAGTCGGGGTGTCTGCTTGCGATGAAGACCTACAACGACATCACGACGATTCCCCAACCCACTTAAATTCCTCACGACTTGGCACCAGCAGACTATTTCCTATTGCCAAGAGTGAAATCCTTCATCCATCCAAGAACACCACCATGGGACCTTAAGTGCCATAAAAGAAGCTTGCATACTTGCGCCCAAGGACCTTCCGGAATCCGCCTACATGGGAGCCTTCGAGTCGTGGAAAAGTCTCTGGCGAAAGTGTGTGTCGAAGCTCAAGGGTTGCACTTTGGAAAATTTTGAGGCAATTTAGCAATATCTGAACTAAATCTGTTTTTCCGATACTTTTTATACAAACCTTTTAGGGTGAGATAAAGCTTGCCGTCTCGAGACTTCTTAGCGGTCTCCAGACTGCTCAATCAGCGACTCTGGGGAGGTGGGAAAGGTGAGGGGAACAGGCATTCGCTCAGAAGGGGAAATGCGGGAGTGGAAGGGGAAGGCTCCAGGGGAGAATGCTCCAGCGAGCCATTCATTCGCTCTTGGAGCCCTTATCACTTTGCTATCTACCACCCCTCCTCATTGACGCGAATTACAGTCACCTCTACCAAGTCACAGCATTCTTCCACGGACGACTGACCCGAGAGCACGTCTCCCCGCCGCAACCGAGCAGGGCCCCCCAGAGGCAGAGCCGCAGAGGAGGTGAGTGGTGAGGCCAACTCCCACCGGCCGGTGCCTACCTCTCCCAGGGTGGCGGGTAATAGGGCGCTGCTCTCTCATGAGGCGCCACCCGGAAGCCCCTGGGTCGCTTCCTTGCCCTCGGCCCGGGAGTCCCACCCCGGCCACTGAGGTCGGGAGGAAGCAGGGAAACCTCTGCCCGTCGCGAAACAGGCCCCATTACGTCTAGATGAAGAGAGCTGATAGTCGAAGTGTGTCCGCACACGCCCCTATGAATCAAAATGGACGCCCTAACTCATAGGCTCTTTATCTTCCGTTAGTCTTCATTTTACCTACGTCCTTGACGCATGTCCGCTGCATGGTCGTTACTTCTAAGATAATCCCAAAAAACTTCAGGTTTACTTAAATACGTACTCAAATACTTTGATGAAAAACACATTTTTTCCGTAATCACTAAAAATTAGAAAGTAGCTTTTTTCGTGAAAGACAATAATATTCATTATTAGCACGCACATGGCTAAAAAGACGCACTATGGCGATCTTTTACTGAAATGTTAATAGCAAATTCCAAAACAACTTTAATCCTGTGTTGAACTATGAGTTGAGAGGTTTCTAGCAAGGTGTTCCTGACGTTACTTGATTGAATATTTTACTCTGGCATGCTTGAATCTGCTGCTACATTTCTTACAGAGAAAAACTGCGTTGATTGGGAATGATTATTCTTGTTTTTAGAATTATAGATGGAATGTAAGCAGTTTCTTACAATTGATCCGTGTCCCGATTTGAAAACGGGAAAGACAAAACTCGGTTCCCATAGTGAGGGAATAGCACTTTGCTGTCGAAGGAGACATCGATGGAGGCTTGCAATTTTATAATTGGACAGTGGGAATGTTATCTGGACCCTCATCTTTGTCAATGTCTAGTTCATTGAGCCTTGCAGGTAATTGCTCATAAGTGATGGCAAGATTACCTGAGCTGATATCATACTTATAATTTTCCTTACTCGCCACCCAGAACGTCATCCCTCGTACACTTATGAGAAAAAGCTAGCAGGTAAACCAACTAACCCTCCGACATCACTGCACCTTGTGTTATTAGAATTACACTCACGCCACAAATTTTAATAACGTCTATGACAAATGAAATCTAGTACTTGTTCTATAATCATTGAGATAATTGGAAAAACTGCGGGAGACGCCAAAACAGTTACCTAAACGGAGTCATTTTTAATGTGCATCGAAGTGTTGGGACTTTGGGAAGAGTGAATATTCTGTGTGCGATAAAATCAAATGCTTTTCAAGTTTGGTTCATAAAAATTCAGGAATGTTGCGACTTAAATGTAAGTCACCTTGACCAGAACCCGGAAATCGATGGATTTAAGTTTGAGTCCCGGTCAAGGCGAGTGAGGTCATTTTTACGCCGCGACATCCCTACATTTTTACTAACGAAATTAGAGTTCCATCCCCTTGTATGTCCACTTGGTGCTGCATCCATAGAATGTTGTTTTTTGGAGTAAACATCAGATTTGTAGTGCAGGGCTATAATCATCACATCTTAGCAAAAACCGCTAATTTGAGTATTATCATTCAAACTGCGGCTCGATACTGATTCAAAAAATTTTCATGTGATATTTACACCAAATTCAACAGAATCAGATGCCATAAATAACTTTGAAATGGGTAGTGCAATCGTTGCATCAACCCGTAAACCATTGTAACGATCTATTGCAGAATGTCCACACTAATTTAATGCCAAGGAGAACAAGTGAGAGGGGCACCAGACACCGAGAGAAATTCACCCCATGTTACATACATAAACTACGCTTTAACTCCCTCATGAGAGGAGCAGCTAGGCGTGAGACTCCTAGTAAGTGTCGAAGAAATGCTTCGATTTTCCAAAAGCAATTTCCCGAATAGGAGCGTTATCGTTAGTGGCGCGCCGGATATGTTTCTTTTACTTGAATTTCAACTATTTACAATAAATCTCAGCCATTTCAATAAGATATTATTGAAATGGCTGAGATAATTGAGTGTATACACTCAATTATCGGTGAATACTAGTCGAGATGGTAGATAGCGGCATTTGAGCAACATTTAAAGGCAATCCCATTTTTGCCAAGGATACGTTACGTGCCCATACATGTAACACACCCTGGAGTACCCATAAGTGAAGTCCAGAACGTTTATGTTAGTGGTCATTCGTTATCTAACAGGAAATATTGGCTCAAGTGTGATTTTTGAGCGGATAGCTTGGTGTTTAGTTCAAACTTTGCGGCTGGGCTGAGAGATACGCATGATTGTAACCTTGAAAAAAGACAATGCCGCGATGAAGACGTCCATTGTCGAGGCTAAAGATATTTTAGTCTAGTAAGCTTGACTGAGGAAGTTTTTGAAGAAATAAATGAGAGAGAATAGAAGTAAAAAATCAATCACGGATAAAATAAATGAAGAAAATGGTGTTGTGAGACCTTAAATGACGATGACGTAGTCCAAGTACCACAACCATTCCAGCCTTGAGGTGAGACGGTGTACAACGATTAAAATCGGGGTGAGTCACCTCAATACACGATTTGAAAATAAGAAAAAGGAAGGCCTCTTAAGGTCTTGCTCAGCCCGAAACTGGATGTTTCTCTGTGACAAAAAGAAACTACCAACTGGCACTACCATGGCAGCACACTTCGTCAGCGTCAATGTCTGACTGAATCACAGAAAGATTAAAAGGCTGAGAATGGAACAAATATTCTCACAGTTGGTATAAAACACGTATCCATTAAAGAATGACTTCCAATCGTTCAAAAAATCATCGATCAATGACTGCTTTTGCATAAATTACCAAAATATACGTCGCCTAGGCACAATATTAGATTAATTGGAATGCAATGTTCCTATTTTTGTTTGTGATGTAATTGTGTCAACGGTTTTACAAGAAAAGTCATGGACTCCTGAACTTGAGTCGACATATTTTCTGGTGTGATGCGTCAAAGAGTGGTCAATAGGTTTTACGCAGTTGGGGGTGTTTGTAGTGCGCGGTATTTTCTTCTCGGAGGAGTTTGTTATTGAAAAGGGTATCACTGAGCATGCCAATGATATTCACATTTAGTGCGCTGAAAATAGTTATTAGCTGTGTTTGAATTCCTCAAAACTCATTCTTTGAAGTCTAGAATACTCATTGCGAAGTGGAAAACAACATCATACTTAAGTTAAGCGTAGAATGCAATCCAACTTCTCGTAGAGAGTGGCCCAAAGTGGCCTTCCATTTTACTTAACCCGCTTATATTTTCAGAAATAAATCATTTCCCGATTCTCACGCCTTCATGTACGTGACAACATTGATGGGAGCGCGTGTGCAAGTTATCAGTAGACTAAAAAATCGATAAGAAGTGGGGCACATTCAGACTTAGAAAGAATAAGCATGGTGCGCTTTGCAGACGACATAGTTACGCTTTCAGGGGAAACCGTCAAAGTTACAAGTCACTACAGATAAGTGGATAAAAAAGTAGAACCTCAAGATAAACAAAGGCAAAACTAAGGTCTGCAGTCAGAAACGATAAAAGCGGTCTGCAGTCGAGGTATGAAGGAAAATCTCCAATTAAGACCACGGAAGGAGACACGAGGTGAAAGAGGTTTGGTATTCAGGCAGCGGGTTCATTGGCAATGGAAGTCGCAAGAGTCCCATAGTAAGGGGAATATGAATTATTATTATTATTAAAACTTACACCTACATCTACTCAATAACCCGCAAGCCACCGCAAGGGCGTGTGGCGGGGGGAGATAGGGCACCACCCGTGATTTAGAGAGAAAAAAAACCGCACGCAGAAACCACAAATCTATCAAGAAACCTCATTACGTTACTGACAATAATGTGTTCTAATATTTTACAAGAGATCGATGTCAAAGAAATAGGTCGGTAATTGGTTGGTTTATCCCTATCCCCGCCTTTAAAAATGGGAGTTATACGGGCTAGCTTCCAGTCGCGAGGAACTGAGCCATCTTCTATTGATTTTAGGAAAACAATTTCCAAAAACGGGGCAATGTCTTCGGCTAATTCCTTTGATATTCTAGCAGGTATTTCTTCCGGACCAGGTGATTTGTTTGGTTTGATGCTACGTAGTAGATGTTCTATTCCATTCTTGGTCAGTGTTATGTCGCTCATGCGTTCCCCGGGTGGGTGTGCAGGATCGTTTGGTGGGTTTGTGTCTTTATTGTAGACGCTCTGGAAAAACTTGTTTAAAATGTTTGCTTTTTCACGTTGTCTGTAATAATTTCTCCGTTTTTCGTCTTCAAAGAATGTACAGTTGGACGTTTACCCTGTATTTCCCTATCAGAGGACCAGAATGACTTTTGATTTTCCTCCAGATATTCGCTTAGTATTTTAGATTTAAAAGAACGTAGGGCTGTGCGCATGATACTTTTTGTTTTACAACGACATTCTTCAAGTTTCTGTTTTGATGTATCCACATAAACAATATTGTCACTTTTTAAACTCTTTTTAAAATTCGACTGTAGCCTTCTTTGCCTTCTTAATGCCGATCTTACTTCCCCGTTGTACCATCTCGGTTCCCCATTGTTGCAGTTAAGTTTGGATGGGATGTACGTCATTATTCCTTCGCGTAAAATATTTAAGAGATAATTCCAGCTGTTCTCTGTATCGGTTGTCAGTATTTTTGTCTTGATTTCTGGCAATTATTTGTTCAAATATTCTCGTAGTCCGTTAAAATTCGCCTTGTTGAATAGGTATATTTTACGCTTTCTGTGTTAATTTTCACGAACGTAGTTTTTAACTTTACAAAAATTGCCTTTTCGGGCGTAGAAGTCGCGAAGATTTCAAGTATGCTATGTATCAAGTGTGGGCGATTTAACAATTTGTTCTAAGGAGTGTTTTTTGAATAGATGAAGGAGTTCTTGGCATGAATCTCTGTTTTTGACGAATTTTTCTACGCAGTACTTGTCCCTGTCTATTGATGGTAGATTTGTGTCACCAGCGATTATAATAATACAGTTGCTATGTTTGTTACTAAAAAAGGATATTTGGTCGTCGAGCTTGTGTAGAATTTCTGTACTAGAATCTGGGGGTCTATAAAATGAGCACTGAATAGGCTCCTGTCGTTGTAGTCCTTTATGTTACACCAAACGCTTTCTATGCTACTTTCGTCGCATTCGTATCTTTGACTATTAAGATGTGAATTTACAGCAATGAATACTCCTTCACCTAATCTATTAGGTCTGTCCCTTCTGTAGATTGTGAAACAATTAGGAAAAACTTCGTTTTTGCTATATCTTTCGTGAGCCAACTCTCCGTTCCAACTACTATGTTTGCGTTAGTACTTACAAAGATGTGATCAATATCCGATATTTTGTTTCTAATGCTGCGGCAATTTTATGTTTTAATTTTTATGCCAATCACTTTTTCTTTTACGGTTTTAATGTATTCTCAGTAAAACTCTTTCGCGACGATTCGTGGTTAACAGAGGCAGAAGTATTATATTCGCACGCAATGCCATCTATTATGTATTTCGAGGCACCAATTTTATTAACTTTACGTGGGTTGTATGTTGCATTAAAGCAAGTTTTTGTTTGTTCTGTTATTTTTGGTATCTGTGAGGCGTAACCTGATCTCAAGTGAATAAAAGCGCTGGATTCTACTTTATTTATCCCAGTATATGACCTGCGCTCTTGCCTTCCAACTATGCTAAACCCTAGAAACGTGTTGGTGTAACCCACGCGCTACACACTCTGATGCCACGGCAGTATAATGGACCCCGGAGCGATTTAGGGGTACCCGACACGATGAGAGGACAGGCCTCAGATCAACAAAGTCCGCTCCGATTTCCCGACAGAATCCCAACAATCTCTCGTTTATACCCTCTATTCGGCTCCAAACGAGCCTTCCGCGGTCAGTACGTGGCACAATACTACAAATACTTAATTTAAGAGGGACCTTCAACTCTGCCACAACCCTTTTCACCTCCGAGTGCATCTCCTTAAAGGAGCGCAGGATCTCTTCAGATCCACGTTCTGAGGCGTCGTTTGCTCCCACATGAGCCACAATGCGTAGCTTTGAGCAACTCGTGTGACTGACGGCCGCCTTCACCGCCTGCGTCGCCTGGGGTACCCCGCCGCCTGGTATACACCAGGACCACAAGAATCCAACACCTCCCTCCTGTTGGGAACAGCGGATGCATTATACGCCGGAAGTTAGAACTGCCTAATATAGTATAACGATTCCCTCCCTTCCCGAGCGCTGATGTCTTACTCTAGGCAGTGCCTTCGGAGTAGGGGTAGGAGCTGCAGGTACGGTGGTACTGTCATAAAAATTCACGTTTCTGTACCCTCATTGCCGCTTCCCCGAAGAGGTCTGTCTCACCGAAGAAGTGCATGACATTTAGGGTCAACGAGCCCTTTCATTCGACTGACCTGGTCTGATATAATTCTCATCATTGGTAATAGAGCATTTCACCCAAAACGCCTACTGCATTGAGAACACCGAGATGGTATGTGTAGTTACCCTCACTCACGATCTCTCCTGGGTGAAACACATACGGGGAATATGTGGACAAACCAACAAAAAAATTGGGATTTATTAGAAGAGTACTGAGTAACTGTGGCGAAAAGGTCAATGAGAAATGCTATCTGCTGTTTGTTAGGCCTCATTTAGAATATGCTGCGAGTGTATGGGATCCTCACGAAGTTGGATTGATTGCCGACTTGGATCACGTGCAGCGCAGAGGAGCTAGATTTGTTAAACGTTGTTATGATATGTTTGTGCTCAAAGGAAAGAGATGTAACTTCGGGCGTCCCCCAGGGAAGTGTAATAGGGCCTCTTCTATTCTTAATATACATTAATGACTTAAGCGCACACGTTATTACTAATCTCAGGTTATTTGCTGATGACACGGTGGTATACAGGGAAATAAGGATCGCGAGCTACTCCCTAGAGACTTAGACACAATCTCGGCTTGGTGCAAGAAATGGGGATTAATTTTTAATATAGACAAATGCGCAGTTTTGAAATTTTGGAGCAAAGGAAGTGGCGAACAGGACATAAACTACGAAATAGAGGGTTCAGTACTAACTACGGCCAAACAAGTAAAATATTTGGGGGTAGTTCTAACACCACGCCTTTCATGGGGAGCACATATCAGGACAATATGCGGATTCGCTTTAAAGAAACTGGGCTTCATTAAACGGGTGGTGGGGAAATGTAATGAGAAAGTTAAGGAGAGGTGTTATTTGGCTCTAGTTAGACCACATTTGGAATATGCCGGAAGTATTTGGGATCCTTTGGAGAAGATCTGGCAGAAGGAATTAGATAAAGTGCAGAGAAAATCCGTCAGATTCGTTAAAAATACTTATACTAACAACACAAATGTAACAGGTCTCTTAGGGGATTTAGGCTGAGAGCCCATTGAAATACGAAGGGAACAAGCGAAACTTAGACTTTTGGAAAGATTCGGAACCAGCAAGTTTAAAGATGACACTAAAGGAATTATAATGGCCCCACACTACTTAGGTAGGTCAGACCACAAATATAATAAGATAAGGGAGATATATTCCAATACAGATAGATTCAAATACTCATTTTTCACCAGAACAATCGGAAATCATAATAGTAAGAAATCCGAAGTCCATTTAGAAATATTAAAAACAGTTGAGTAACAAGTCGGAACCAAATTAAAAATTCAAAGATTGTGCATGTGTATGTTTGTTGATAGTTTGTGTGTTTGCATGCGTGCGGGGTGATAGGGTTATTGCATGAATGCTTACCATGTTTGGTTTGTAGACTACAATATTGTGGCTTCTGAATGCGGTTTTTTTTCTTTCTAAATTGTGGGTGGTGCCCTAACACCCCCCGCCACACGCTCTTGCGGCGGCTTGCGGGTTATTGAGTAGATGTAGATGTAGTAGCGTATCCAAAATATAATATTAGAGCAGCCATGCTGGGAATCACTAACGGAGCGAAGGTTAAATTACAGATTTAATCTCTTGCGTAAATTAGAATGACGTATCTTTAGCAGTGATGTTGAAAATATGTTATGAGCCCCATCATACTAGGTCATGAGAGATTATGTCGATAAAATTAGAGAGATCGAGTGTATGGCAGATAGATTTAAGATGCCATTTTTTCCACGAATGATAATAATATTGTTCGACCGCGGTATGGTCATGTTCGGGTCAAAATTAGTCTCATGTGCATTTACCCCGTGCTGCACACCCTGGTGGTGCTTGCAGGTTACTAAAATATCTAAAAATATCTTAGTATCTAAAATAGTCATGGCGAGTGGACCTCTTCACTCCGTCCGTGGACCCACCGCCTCGTGCCGCGACGACCTCTCGTCTTCCGAGCGACGCTATAGACGCCCGAAAGAGACGTCATTGCTGGCTGTCTCATACGCGGCACATCCTTGCGTCCACGGACTCGGAGTTATACATACTACATGGTGGGGACACACATACCTTCACGCGATAAGGGACTTTGCAAAAAAGGACACTTTCTTACGAGGCCAGCAGGCATCGACCAATGCCTTCGCCAAAGTAGGTGGAGATTACATGTACTTCAAGGACGAAAGCGCCACCATACAAGCTGCCACGCGTGAATCAGTAATTGAGCGTCTCCAGCGGCCACGCCCGCCTCCGCTTCCCGGGGGCCATCGGAGGGACGGGGGGCGGGGGGATGGCCTTATCGCGAACGGGCGAATGCAAACACACCTGCCCGCCATCACGTAGGCGACCCACTCGGCGCGAATGCATGCAAACCGAGGCCCCCCTTGCGCCGCCGGGGGGTAGGACCTCCCCTGTGGGATAGCATCGGGAGGACTGAGGCAGCCCTACGTAAGGGCCGCAGCTCGTGAGTTCGGCCCATGGCTCGAGATAGGAAGTCGACGGCGACCTGCGCGTAATCAAATCCAGATGAATCGGAAATCCAGAAAAGTCCAACAAAAACGTCAAATGTGTCTTCTCGAAAAGAAGTACGACAGAAGAAAGAGATATCCAACAAGTAATTCTCGCAGATAGTGAAATGTTATTAGAAAAATAAGTAATGCTACACGAACAGAGTAAACACCGCGTACCACAGACTTTATTCATGTAGTCTGAGGATGAGAGCAAAATCTTTCTATACGTATATTAACGTAACGTATATTAATTACTTCCAAGAAGTGAAACCTGAAACTGCAGAGTATATACTAATAGCAGTATGTACAAAACTTATAATTGAGCGTACGAGTGACCTCGGGGGTACCTCAGGGAAGTGTTATCGGGCCGTTACTTTTCTTGATTTTTGTTAACGATTTGAACCGCGAAGTGAAAAGTAAGATAAGGATGTTCGCGGATGACACGGTGATTTATCGGGAGATATCTGGGGATGAGGATATTTTAATTCTAGCACATGATTTAAATTGCATCTCTGAATGGTGTTCAAAATGGGGATCGCCATTAAATCTTAATAAATGTTCGGTGGTAAATTTCTTTAAAAGATCCACGGGATTAGTTTACAAATTAGCTGGAGTTGACCTTGAAGTAGTCGATACGGTGAAATACCTAGGTGTTACATTCACTAAAGACTTAACTTGGGGGACCCATATACGTAAAGTCTGCGGGCAAGCATATAAAACATTAGGATTTATTTGACGCATTGTTGGCAGAATTGACTCCAAGGTCAAGGAACGCTGTTATCCCGCTCTTGTAAGGCCCCATTTAGAATATGCATGTAGCGTATGGGATCCGTGTGATAAAGGCCTCATTCGGGAAATTGAGAAGGTCCAACGCCGGGCAGCTCGTTTCGTGGAAAACTGTTACGATAAAACGAAAAGCGTCACTGAAATGCTTATGGAGTTGGGATGGGAATCATTGGAAGAAAGACGACTCAATGCTAGGTTAAACTTACTAAATAAATTCAGATCCGCATGTTTCAGCACCGAGGTCTAGAAAATTATGCGCACTCCAACATACATTGGTCGCTTGGATCATGTATATAAAGTTTGGGAAATAGATGCCAGGACTAGCAGACTCAAGGATTCCTTCTTCCCACGGGATAGCAACTGTAGAGTTATCATACTCTTAGATAACAAAAATTCCACTTGTTACCCTCGGCGTCTAGGTAACAATTAGTTATACTCAATTGCATGCACTTTCACTAACCACCAGTATGTTAATGTCAAAACCCTTCCCGCATGACCGCATTGGAATGCCATTAAGTAATGTAGTGCTCTTTACGGTATTGTTTGCTCTGCTTTTGGTACCCTAAATTTCCCCTTCCATCCTTTGTCCCTCTCCGTGGGGGAGCCCTCCTCTCCTACCTGCAGCGTTGGGCCAAATTCCTCACCTTGGGTAGGAGAGCGTTTTATGTTGCACGATCTTGTGGTGGTGGTATTTCGCCTTGCTACTTACTTAAATCTACCTTCCACGTTCTTGGATAAATTTCTTGCTGCGTCCTAAGATAAAATTATTTGTTATAATTAAGCATATGTACTTGCATGCTTGTAGAGTGGAGGGTAGTAGATGTGTATTTGCATGCGTGTAAAATGATAGGATGTTTCCATGAATGTATGCGCCTCTGTGGATTTGGGTTTGCATGTATGTGTTGGTTTTGAATGCGGTTTTTCTTTTTTCCTTTTTGTGGGTGGTGACCTAACACCCCACGCCACACAGCCTTACGGCGGCTTACGGGGTATTATGTAGATGTAGAAACGTTCTATTCATAGACTATAAAGGCGCCTGACCAATCACCATGTAATAATAGTATAGTATACACGTAATATACTATGATTATGGACTGCATGGCAATATGTCGAATTCGATTAGCAGTTTTCTTTTTTAATGCAGACCAATGGCAATCTTTTTCGGAATGACTAAAATGTTGTGCGAATAGCCTGCGGAGTCCCGGAAGGAGAAATTGCACTCGGTCTCATCCTTATTCTCATTTTCATGATGGTATAAATTGTAAACATCAGCGTCAAATTATTCGCCGGCGATTCGTACATTTATTTATTAAACAAAGCAGCCCAAAACGGTACAAAGGCTTTCACATTGGCTGACGTATAACACCCACTTAGAAGAAAAGAACGGGGAAAAGCAACAAACAATCGAGTAAGTAAAAACAAACGGTGAGGTTCTTTCCAGTAATGCCTGTAATATCAGCACTTGGCGACAGGAGTGGGGTCTCAAATCAAATCTGAAAATCTGGGGAAAATGTAATCCATTAATCCTTAAAAACGATAGAGTCTAAAGAACATTGAATTGTCTACATCCCAATCTTACAGAAAGACATCAGAGGGCGAGAACAGCTGGCTTAGTGAAGCCATTGAGAATTGCTCTTAACATTGGACATGACATAGGGAAAGCGTGTTGGGTGCATCTCAGGAGCTGTATTGTAAGTATGCTCATTAAACGAATAATGAGAGAATACGTTTCCTGTAGATTGGGCCTCAAAGTCAATCAAAGTCAGCGAATGAGACCCTGAGCCATTGTTTCGGAATTGAAGAGAACAAGCATCACACAACAACGATGCCATTTCGTGAGCAATCGATATTGTTGAGCAGAAACCGTCTTGTCTTTATTGTCTTCCCCGTCGACTGCGGTTGCTGAATCCGTGTAAATGTATTTATATGCCCATTAAAAATGCTCGGCATTTTTTAAATTTAAAGAGTTAAAGTTTTAAGCGTTTTACGAGTTAAAAGCGGGCTAGTTAAATGGTCAGAGAGGGTGACAAAATTGGAACTCAAACAGTCACGTGCTCTTTTTGCCTCGGGCGGCATTTCAAAAATTGCATTAGCACAACGGTGATATTACGCCACATTCACCGTCATCGCCCATCTGAATCGTCGCTAAAAGCATTAGTTGTTTATCACAGTATACGATTTCAGGAGGAATAATGCTGGAACTATGCTAATTTAACAAGAATCCTGAAAACAAAATTTGAGGGCGTGCTTGATGACAAAATTTACATTTTAAGCTCTGTATATCGACCGCTTTGGCACTAGTATCATTTTATCTGAATCAAGTGAAATGCTGTTCAGTCCACCATTCGCTAAAAGCCGTAATATTACTAGTGCAATTAAGGTATCTTTCCTTCACATAAGCAAAACATTGAATTACAAATGTTTGCCCGAGTTTCCGAATCCTGGACTAGAAAAAACAGATCGTATATCGAGTGACATTGGTACCCTTCGACTACGATGCTACTGCCGCTTCGGGTGACGTCATGCATACGCTACTTTTTCTTAAGCCGTGTTTCAAACGAAAGGAGGAAGTTCGCGGGGTTTAAGTCGACAACTTCCTGGACTGATAATAAAAGAACGACCAATTCCAATCTTTTGTCGAAGCTGTTGAATAAGCTATTGTTTTCTGTTCAAGTTTTAATTTGCATTGTATGGTTGCTTCGACTTATATTAGGAACAAGTTCAAATTCATTATTTTATGCTATTTAAATGATATATTTTTCAATGTTGGATTGTAAGTTGCAGAACAAATTTTTCACTGTAATTAGATAAGTTCTTTAAATTTATAATTTATCATACGGTAATTAGACTTTTTCATTTTTTCTTCTCTGCGAGCAGTACATACTTGTATTTCATTTATGTGCATAGGATATTCCCAACTCGCTCCCATGATTCCCCGCTTAAAGATGGCTCCAAGCGCCACGGAAAGTGTGTGGAATGGTGGAACACCCTTCGCTAGATGGCCAACCCCTCTGAAGGACCCTTCATAGGTGCATGGATGTTGTTTGGATTGCTAAACTCCATGGTTATTTATCAACAAAAATAAGCCATAATCCCTCTCCGAGTAAAAAATCGGCTAAACCTTCAGGGTAAATTCCATGAACCGATGTTTATCTTCATCAGAATGAGTAGATATAACCTTCCCTGAATTTTTAAATCCGCCTATAACGATATACTCGTGTTTCAAATAATTGTGTACATAAAATAGGAGAGGACACGTGCTAACCACGATCAACATTCATTCAATTGTTAATGATTCATTCGAAGGTGACCATAGTGATAATCATTGAGTTTATTTAAAATTAGTAAACAAACCTATCTTTTGGAAGAACCTAAGCAAAATTTCAAATAGGAGAACTTCATTCAAGTACTCTATCCTTGACCAGAGAAAAGTGAACATCATCAAGAACTGAAATCGTAGATATGCCCTCAAATCCTCAACGAGCACAGGTAATTTAATACATTTCTCTTCTTCTCATTACAGAAAGTCTTAATGGCGTGATTATTTGGCCATAATTTATTTCTCGGAGGTAACGAAATACTTTACACATAGATACCATTCACCTCATACTTGTAGAAGACAGTCAATATTCTTGGAAAATCATCCAAATGTTGTATTTATCAGTATTGAGGGAAAAACACATCTGCTTAAATGATCTTCCTATTTTGTTTGCATAAAATAGTCATCGACATAAAAAAATTCGCCCAGCGGCCCAACCCGCTGCCCAAACGATTCCTTTGCACGGTATGTTCCTTGAAAAAAGATCAGCTTGGGTTTGATCGGGAATGGAATGAAACCCGCCACATTTTTGCAACAGTAGTTCGCTTTTCATTAGGCAAAAATTAAGCGATAAAAACCACTCACGAGTGGTATATACCGTCCGAAGCATTCTTACCTTTTCTGAGCTTTCACCAACTGCGCGCCAGGGAAAATGTTACGGTTGAAAGTTTTAACCAAGTGAAACAAATAAACCTTGCTATTGGAGGAATATGATCAGGGAGTGCAGTGGGGTGGGAGAGCTTAATGGCGCTACGGTTTGTTTGAGGTGATGTCTGTCGCACGCTGAGGCTTCCCTATTGACGGCACCGAGGTAGAAAGCGCCGGCGATAGTCTGCTGAGTTACTATCAACATAATAGTTTAAGAACTGTTTTAGCGGATCTTTTATACACTTTGTCAAATAAAATAGGTAGTGAGGCTTAGCAACAGTTTGAGTAATACGTTAATAACGTTTTTTGCGACTGTATGCTAAAACTAACAGCCAAGACATTGTTCAAGCCGTTTTGTACAAATCAAACTTGGTGGTGACTGACGGAGCTTGATGAGACAGTCAACCATTAGTTCCTAAATGGACAAGTAGTGATTCTTCCTAATATTATTCGTGTTTCTTAAATTTATTGTGGAGGTGGTACAGCTTAGAACTGGTAACAGGAAGTTGACGAGTTAGAAAGGGGCAGTTAGCGCCCCTAATATTGGTATATTAATTTATTATCGACTTAATTGGGCGAGGTTGAGACTTATAGTCCCTTCTTCCACCTAACCCTTATATTACATACATTACATTGAAGACAATGACATAATGCCAAGCCCTAGATGGAGGAAAATCCACCCAGGCGGGAATCAAACCCGCGACCTCTGGGTTGGTAGGCGACGACGTTACCCCGCCGCCACCTGAGCCGGCAATAAAAGAAATAAATCAAAGAGAAACTGGGAAATTACGATTACCGGCATAAATTACGGATTGGCATAAGTCGCGACACTTCGTAGAAATGCTAAAGTTTCATCGTGCGTAACCCGTTGTAAACCTACGAGGTCAATTACAAAATTGTAGAAGGAAAGAGGAGAATTACGAACGAACTTTCACGGCAGTTAATAGGTACTAATTAATTCATTGGTAGTCTAGTAGTTAAAACTCTGTGGTGTATTTGTCATCCAAGTCCGTTGTTATCAAAATACCAAATTTTTCGAAAATGATCACTTTTAATTTTGCGTAAAAATCTATCATGTAGAAAATTTATCCGTGCGAAAGTCACCATAATGATATAAATATATATATGGATTGTTAACTTACAGTATTAGCCACATAGTGGAAAGTAAGTACACTCATCCAAGAACTTTTGTTCACACTACAATAATACCAAACGAATTCTTAAGGTTTAGTTTTTATTAAAATTAGAAGTAACTGCGAAAGTAGCCATGTCCTAAGAACTCGCTATGGGACTCCTGCTTCTATCAATTATGAATCTCTTTCATAATTGATAGAAATGTATTTTGAAAATTCCACGCACGCCGTCCAGAGTATTGTTTCCTGCTACAAATGTGCCGACGATGCATTCTGCATATGGAATGGAACACAAATACAAACGTTTCTTACATTTTAATTCCACCTGTTGTAATTAAATCCAACCTGCCACGTATGAGTATGTCACACTGGAAGTGGAAAGAGACGAATTGCTTATATCTAAGTTTGCATCGACAAAACATTAGAATGTAGCATCTGCCGGAAACTCTCACACCGACCAGGCACTTCACGCATATTCTAAATTCCACCCTTCCCGGAAGAAAGCAATCTACTGCTCCTTCATTCACCGTCTTCCAAACCTCTTCCTTCTGTCAAGAACTCACTAAATAGGTCACTACTGCCAAAGGTTACAATACTTCCATCATCGACCATATTTTGGAGGGCAAACAAAAACAAATAACTTCTTGGAATATTCGCTCTTTCATGACTAGAAACGGGACACCATCCACAGGCGAAAGCTCATCCATTGAGTCCGTCACATCAAATGCCTCTTAAATTGGTCGATTTGAAAGTTATGATGCTATAGCTTCTCGAGACTTCGTTTTCTCCTCAAAAACATCCTTTTGGACACTTTTTACGAGTAGGAGCAAACAAATACGTAAAACCCGAATAAAGAAGAATGAAATACAGTGTAACCCGGGAGGATTGGGCGTTAAGTTCTGGATCAGTGCTGAAGTTGGCGGCCAACACACTTTCATCCACAGAGATCATTCTTCCCATTTCGCAAAATATTTCCATGGAACTAATCACAGCTCCATTTCACCAACACTTCACTAGCAAATATCCAAGTAAAATCTCGACATCCTCAAAGTGCAGTTGCAGCATCTCGGCAACGTAGCTCCGTAGCCGTCGAAAACGAGTGCAAACCTGTATTTCACAAATGCAGTCTCCCTTGCTCTATGCCTCCCTCCGCCTGCTACGTATCATTCACCTCCTACTCTCTTTTTAACTCCATGCTTGTACCTACGTCATAATACCTGGAACGCCCAGCCCTCAATTACACTATTTTTGAAAATTTGCTGCTTTTTGCGATTTGAATACGACGTACAGACGTTGACGTACACGTGTCAGGACGCTCGGGAGACACTGTGGACTACTAAAAAGCTCTCATATATGCAATCTTACTTGTATGGTAGAAGTAGATTGAGGTATTACGTGACCACCGGCTAACTTATTAGGCATTGGGTTCGAACCCTGACTCAGAAATTGGTGTTAAATTGGGACGGATATTAGTTGTGCGACAGACCTCAACCGTCGGACCACACACACAATACTTGTAATATACCACGACACCGATTTGGAAATTTGACTCGTCCTAAGCGTTCATGTTTTATTACATTCAACTTCCGCAAAAAGTCAATGGAAAGATATAGACCAACTTTTTTCATCAGTAGTCTACAGCTTAAAAGAGTTTTAGTGTACACAGATTAGCTACTTTCCAGCACCGTCCAAAACCCTCCACACTACATAACAGTTTCAGGTTTAACTTTGTGGAATTCTTTCATGATGAGGGTAAAAAGGAACTTAGAATATGCTGCTAGTACATGGGATCCTCACGAAGTTGTATCAATTGCCGAATTGGATCGCGTGCAGCGTAGAGGAGCTAGACTAGTAAAACGTTGTTAAGGTTAACATGGGAGCGTATCCAAAATATTAGAGTAGCCAGGCTGGGAATCACTCACGGAGAGAAGGTTAAATTACAGATTAAATCTCTTGCATAAATTAGAAGGATGTCTCTTTAGCGATGATGTTGAAAATATTATATTAACCCCATTGTCCGCCGGTACGAGATTATATAAATAAAATATAGATAGAGATATTAAGTGCACAACGGATAGATTTAATGTCATTTTTCTCACAAACGATAAGAGATCAGAATGACGAAGTCCGACCACGGTTGGAGTGAAAGGTGTTTTGGGTCGAGGGTGGTCTGGTGTGTAATCACCCTCTGCCACATACCCCGACGGTGATTTGAAGGGTGCCATGTAGGTAGTTAACGTACCTATTTTCTTCCCGCCCCTTCATCGCAAGGCAAACGTTCTTCAGCATCCCATCGCCAGTCAAAACGCTCTGCATTCACCTACCCTGCCTTCTTCAGAAATCTCCCAACCCCTCTTACTCTGCAGCACCCCGGGTTCTCCTCTCATTTGGTGACTCTTCATATTCTGGCACTGCATCTTCCAGCATGCTTCTTTCGCCCCATTCGTTTCCCGCCTCAGTTTAAGATTTCTTCCCTTTTACTTATTCCTAATTCTGTGTTCGCGTGCTTCCATTTCCTTCTCTCGTCATGCTTTCTAATCATCTCGCCTGTAATCCTTGGTTTAGATTCAGAACAAACGAGTTTAACGATGACACTAAAGGAATTATAATGGCCCCACACTCCTTAGGTAGATCAGACCACAAATATAATAAGATAAGGGAGATAGATTCCAACACAGATAGATTCAAATACTCATTCTTCCCCAGAACAATCAGAAATCATAATAGTAAGAAACCAAAGTCCCTTTAGAAATAATAAAAACATTTAATTTTACCAGTCAGAACAAAATAAAAAATTCAAAGATATTAGGTTTAAATGTAGGTGCAAGTGTATATTTGTTGGTAATTTGTGTGTTTGTATGTGCGTGGGCTTAAAGTGTTCTTGCATGAATGTACGTATACCATGTTTGGTTTGTGGACTATAACTTTGTGGCTTCTCCATGCGGTTTTTTTCTAAATCACGGTTGGTGCCCTAACACACGCCCTTGCGGCGGCTTGCGGGGTATTGAGTAAATGTTTTCTCGTCCTTTTTCCGTTCCTATCATTTTGTTCACGGCTTGCGATATCCGCTTTTCTAATTTGCTACCATTTGTTTTACTATTGCACCCGTCTCCCTTTCCTCGCCCAATTTTTCTCTAGTGCCTCCAGAATATTCGATCTACTTTTCGGTTCATGTTTCCATATTTAATTTCCTCATCCGCGATCCCCGTTTTAGCTCTTTAATCTGATATTAATATTCATTACTATATCATGAACTCAATCTGCAACCGCTCCCGCGAAGGTGTGCGAAGTAATCACATTTTTCCTAAATCTGCCCTAACCATAATATTGTCAAATTAACACCCCCTCTTGATCCCAGGGCGTTTCTCACGATTACCCGCGCCTACTGTCATGTTGCAACCAGGTTTCGTTATGGTTTCATTCACTCACTTGTAGAAATCAGTTATTTCTTGTTCCTCAGCAATTGTCCCCTCCTTGAATTTCATCTCTCCCTTCGTCCACCGCCGCGTTCCAATCCCTCATTGGTATGTTATGTTTCCTTCCAGGAATACCATCCATTTTCTCCTCTAATCGACGGCACACTTGATTCTTTTATCTATAGTTATTTTCTAACATACAGACCTGAAAAGTGACCTAGCTTGTTGATTCAGCTCTTGCTTCAGCAAAGCCAAGTTTCATTTATATGAATCTGCACATACCATACGTGAATGTGTTTACCCCACTGAAAGTTGGAGTGAGGGAAAGAGTTATCTGGATCATTCTGACAGACTTGCTTTGGAACCCGTCCATTTCGCAATTCATATTATGATGATACAGTAATCACCTTCATATTTGAGTCCAAACTCATTCTTCTCTTATCATCATTGGTCGTGCAATCTTAAGATGGGTCGACTGCAGCCCTCCATCCTTCCCTATCTGATTCTAATTGGCTTACTTCCTGGTATTTTTTGCAATGTACTTTCTTCTTTAACTGTCCCATTAATTTATCCCTTGGCCTTCCTCTCGGGACTTTTCCCTCTATTATATTCTTCACGAATCCATTGTGCCTCGGGGCGTGGCCAATTCATCTGGTTCTTTTATTCTGGTATTCCATAAGGTCTTCTTCTATTCTTCTGCACACTTTTTTATTTCTTATTTTATCCATTCATTTGATCTCAAGCATGCTCCTCCAGCACCAGGTTTCGCAGAATTCTAGTCTTTCCTGGTCCACTCTTCCGATGGTCCATGCTTCTGATCCATAGAGTGCCACGCTCCATACGAATGTTTTCACGTATTTTTTCCTCGTCTGTAGTTCTATATCTCCTTTTAACACGGCAGTTGTCTTTTCATTGTGAATGTTCTTTTAGCTTGAGCTATTCTTCGCTGGATGTTTACAGTACTTCTTCCGTCCCATGAGATACGCGAAGGAATCAACTTGATCTAATTTTTGTCCTTTCAGCGCGACTACTGTATTCCCCTTCTCTCTTCCACACACTAAGATTTTAGTCTTTGTCTTGTTTCTGTTCATGTTGCATCTTTGTAGAACTTGATCCAATGCGTTTAGTGACTTTGGCATGTATACTTGCACGATCGTGGTGTCCGCGGGCTCTCCTTCCAGCTTCACCATCAGAATCCTCTCGTTATACGGCTATATTGCCTTTACTCTTCTGCCCTATTTTTCTTCAGTATGATGCCAACGCCTACGATTCTACGGCCGTCTCCCGAGTATATAACTCGATATCCGTCGCTCCAGTAGTCGTCTGCTCCCGTCCGCTTGATCTCGCCAACTCCCAGGATGTCTATACCCAGCCTCTCCATTTCTATCCTGGCGTTATCCAGGTTTCCGCTAACCCCTAAGGATGTTACATTCCATGTCCTTATCCTGTATGTCTTTCCGGACCGATGTACCCTTCCCAGCATACCCCACCGGCAGATCCGATTGGTGGGCTATTTTACCGGGAAGGATGCCATCATGTCATAAATGGGTGGAGTGCAGGGCTGCATCCCCTCGGGAGACTAATGCGGTAGTTTCCCGTTGCCTTCCGCGTATATTCTATTCTATAGGAACAATAATTTTTTTCCTCTAAATATTTGCACCATCTTTCGATTTTGAGTATACTTACTGATTTCTTGAGTATACTTACTTTTATTCGAGATTCTGCGAGAATATCGTTGGGCTATCACCCACCCATTGCTTTATTAACTTCGCGTGTCAATGCCATGCCACCTTAACCATTATCTCGTTAATTATCCATGCTTAATATCACGCATCAAGATATTTTTGGAATGTTTGTCTCCATCACCATCAAAGATATTTGAACAAAAATATGAAATTCCCGACAGCCTGAGTTTTCCATTGAAACTATTCCCATTACAGCAATCACGATGAGGATGAAAAAAGTCACTTTGCCATTACTTTATATGTACAATAACAAGACTAAAAGCACGAGATTACTCTATCAATCCAACCACATTCATCACAATTACTCATATATAACCGTCACAATTTATAAACGTGATGGAAATGTTAAATTAACGAATCCCAAATTAAACAGTTACAGAGCCATCTTACCACGTACTACATGATTCTGTCAAATTATTTTAAGATTTAGCTTCAATCAAATTAAACTTAGTCAGGCCCGGCATCAACGTACTTACCAAGGCAATATTACTCGCCCAAAATCTAAATCCAGTGAATCCTTTTCAAAATCCCGCCGGGAAGAAAAGTCCAACCAATCGGACAGAAATACTAATGAGAAATAAAAATAGATTTGAAGGACTATAAATCAAACCACTTTGCTTTTCCACATAAAAGTTTATGTGGAAAAGCCAAGTGGTTTGATTTATAAAAACGTCAGTATGAAGATTTTCCACTAAGTTACGCCAGAAACTGTTTTATTCATTAGATTTGAAGGAATTTCTGTTTGTTAATGTCTCTGCTTTACCAAATAATGCAGTCAATTTACTGTTTTCCTTATATTGATACACAGGCATGCATTTATAATCATTCTGCAGATCACCAAGTATTCTCCTCCAGCCTCCGAAATATCGCTTTTACGTCTCTCCTCCTCCATCAGTGTCTGCGACCAGAAACGAAGAGTTCATTCCTTGTGTGTGTGAATATATGTATATATATATATATATATATATATCCACACACACATCCAATCTCATTGAAAATCTTGAAAGGGACCTTTATGTACACTACAGTAGTGAAGACAAGAACCTGGGAAAAAATGGCTGGTTTCATTTACATCTCTCAACTATCAGTTTCAAGCACCGTGTTGTCCAAATTTTTCCTTGAGTAGCTTCACATTATATTCAATGACAATATATATTTTATGGTAAACTATAATAATTGACTTCTGTTCAAAAGTGAAGTTGAATAAGGCACTAGCTAACTAAAAGTCCACTAACTTATTGTGTTAAGCACTCCGTGCAGTCGCTGGTACTAATCCCTCTTCCCACTCTTACATTTCAGATAAAATTGGACTGGAAGAGCATCAGAAAGAGCAGGATGTTTGATTTCCGAAAGAGATACGAGGTAAGTGAGAATGACTCTCTTATGCACAGCATTATTGGAATCGGCATATGAATGTAATAATTCGGAAACTGGCGGGCCATTGCCTAAACATAGATATTTGTATAACCATTAGATTCAACTTCCTTCAAACCTCTTACTTTCGAGCCCAATTATGCTGGCACCATCAAATGGGACGTGCAGGTAAGAACCATTTCCGGATCGGCTTTAATGCTCCACTCTATTGCCGGCAATACAGGTAGACAATACCTGTAGATCAGTCAGTCTTTCTCAGTAAATACTCCTTACTACAAAACGCTACTTCTCTCGTATAAGCAATGCTTCACAATGGTAACGTTGAAAATACAAAATGTGTGCTTTCGAAGATGTCCCGGCTACTTCCAT
This sequence comes from Hetaerina titia, assembly GCA_037158775.1. Taxonomy (NCBI): domain Eukaryota; kingdom Metazoa; phylum Arthropoda; class Insecta; order Odonata; family Calopterygidae; genus Hetaerina; species Hetaerina titia. Next base: position 102,829,611 of record CM073776.1, read on the forward strand.
ACGGAGTGCGTTCGAAGGGGTCGGCCCCTTTCGCGCAGGCAACCGGCGGGGCACACGTGCATCAGTCCGGTTGCATACCCGCCCCCCAGGCGAGGGAGGGTATGCGACCGGTCCGCCGGATGCCACTCACCGCGTGGCCGGCGATGGGATCGAGCGCGCTCGGAACGGACTGACGCGTGGAGAGGCACTTGCACACTGGAGGGCGCTAGTCCTTTGAAATAACATCCTCGCCACGCGAGACAAGAGGGGGAACAGGAGCTTCTCCCGATGCTCTTAAAGAAAACCAATTGAGCACTGTCTCTTTAAAAACAATCATTCGTAAATCGCATGTTAATACACACAAGTCGGCCCTGATGCTATGGCGCAGAACGATCCCGACTACAAAATCAGGAATACCAAATTCCTGATAACAAGGGATCACGAGGTCTGTGTCTTATTTGTTCTTTCACCCTGATAGTAAAATTTTAGTCACGAGAGGCGAAAGCCCGGCATAAGTAGAGAAAACTACGCTGCGCTTGAAAACACCTAGGGGAGTGCGTCTCCCCATCTCCCCGAGGCGTACATTCACGACCCGCTCGGAAAACGTCCGTGGAGTCCAGCTCCCGCCTTCGCGGCAGTCAAGAGTGAAGGGAGCGGCCATCCATAGTAGAGATGCCGCGCAGAACCCATTACACATGTAACTCGGCCTCAAAGACATTGCGAACCATCGACGTCCTGGAGAGATTTTGCCTCGCATTAATTACGCCCAAGTGTTCCTCTCGCGGAATTTGACGCCGAATAAGAAGGATACAAGCGCCAGAAGACACCATTACTAGTAACATTGCAATGAATCGTGACAATACAGACCATCGAGGCATTTAAAATTTTGCTTACCTTTTCACATTTTAAAACCCACTTCGACAAAGTACGTCGAAAATTGTCTTCCGAGACTGGTCTAATAATCATTGGGTACTTGGATTTTGCAGAAAGAAAATTTTTACTAAGCCAAGAACAAGTTGCTAGAGGCGATGACGAGAAGTGAAAGGTATAAATCCCCTCACCTTCCTTTCGCGCATCAGTCAAAATTCACTTCTCCTGCCATACGAAAGGTTCGCACATGTTAAAAATGAGCAAAAATCGATTCGTAGTACCAGAGCGTGGTACATACGCTCCAATGAAATACTTCTAGGGGTATTAAACGATGGATACATGTTGAGTGCAGCGCAGCTACCACGTATAACGCGCAGCCAACTTATAGAAAAAGGGAGGTTTTAGACAAAAGCAGAGACAATCTTAACCTTTGTCGCCGTCCTAAAAAGGAGGAAAGTAGAGAAACGGCTAGGGCGGTAGATGAAGTAGAATGTATAGTATATGCAAGTAGCGACCAGGAGATGAGTTCCACAAAATTTATCAAATCCGACATACAATTGAAACAAGTTGCATTGTGGATAGGATGAACTACAAATGTGTTGCAGCAAGCTACCACCACACCAATGGGTCTCGATCAGATCTCACCCCAGCTACTCGTTAACACCGAGATGGATGCCAAGGGCACACCGTTTCTGATCGCAACTAGAAGTCGCCGCCTCCTAACTCGCCCATTTGCACCAGGATGATGGAAATGTTGCACACATCAGCTTTCAACAGCCTTCAGTTGACTGAACGAGATACCCTACCTACCCCGAATCATACGAGAAGAGCGGACAGAGGCGGCATTGACATACAAGACAAGATACACGAGTTACCACTCTCAGAGACCAATGGGGGCCCGGTCATCAAAGCTACGAGTCAAGGTCTTGATAATCAATAATAATGACAAATTTGTTCCGACATCTTTTTCGGAGTAGATGGCTTGGGGAGGTTTTAAGTTACATTTGCGTCTTTATACGACTGGTAACTTGGAGAAACCGGACACTGCTAACGACGCCTTTCTCAAGTATTGTCGATGCCAAACATCATTTTGACAATATGAGGGCGATCGAATGCCAAAGTTTCCACGAGATTGGAAACATCATTTTAAGATCGAAGAGAACTTTTGATAATGTCAGCACAACACGCCTATGAAAAAAATTGAGGCATCTATTGCAAAGATTTAACGCATTATTGAGTCTAGAGCAGATCGATGAATGACACATGGCTTGAAGTAAACTATAAATTACTTTATATAACACACTTCGACATTAGTGCCACTCCGGAGGGCAGGAGGTCAAAGTGAGAGCCAGGGGTAGAGTGTTACAGAGTAGTAACATCCAATTTTTATAAGAAAAACTTTTGGAAAACTTAAGATTTGAAATTAATAAGAAGGGTCTAAATCACAGTCGAGCCAATGTTCTGGCCCTGGCCTTTAACTACTGGATGTAAACCCAAAATACAGAAAACCGGGCAACCCGAAATACCACACAATATTTCACTCCCAAGGTGTCAAAAATGGTCATATTTTTAAAGAAAAACACTTGCTCTTACCAATTCAACAATTATCAACTACGCAAGACGCAATTATAGGATGAGTTCACTGTAGTCATCCCAAGTCACTTCCAAACTACTCTCAATTTCGGTTTCTGGAACGCTTCAAATTGTTGCAGGCACAATAATTCATGAAGCAATAGCCGAATTACAGGCCGAAGCGAATGGTTTCTCGGATTTGGAGTGCACCACATGTTAAATTGATTCACTTCATCAGGATGCACTTCAAAGTGGGCAGTGCAAGGGATGCATGGGTTAAAAGCAGTTTACCAAACTAATATCTTAGAAAAATTAACCAAAGGACATCATAATCAATAAAAAAAAAGGGAAATACACCAGGGATAAGTTTTTAGGGTTGTCTTAAGGTTGGTTCAACAGTTTCACAAATGACTAATGACACTTTTTTTCAAGACTTCAAAGTATATTTGTACGCGAGATAAACGTGAGCAAAGAGGAATAAATAATAATAGTTATATCAATATAAAATATCATCTTCACCCTCCACAAACAAGTCACATTATAGACTTGCATTTTTTTCTCCTTTTTTTGACTAGATCCATCTTTAAAAGTTGTCCTATTGACGGACACTATTATTAACATTTACCACCCACCCTCCAGTTGAGACTTCCCTGGAATGGTTTGTGAGGAAATATCTGGTCATCATACGAGCCGACCAATCCTACTTACTCAGTTATTAAAACACTACCATAAACATAATGTTCACTCTCTATTATCCATTTATTCTTCCAGTCCATAGTAAGGAATGGTTCTTTCTTAATGAAGAGGTTTATTTTTATATTTGGGGCAATGGAGTCCTCTTTGGGACCCCATCATACCCTGTTTACACAGATAAGACATGTGGAAGCACACAACATTCATCACTAAGTCCTATTGAGACTCTTTATGTTCACATATTCCCTGAATAATGGTTGAACTGTGCTTATTACTTTAAGAGTAAACAAAATGGAAGAAACAGGATTGATATGCAATTTCAACAACTAATTCAACTACAAGTATATATGTTACTCCATCACTACTCATTAATACCCCCTTTACTAGTTCAACCACTGTCTTTAAGGCAATTTTAGTTGGTCAGGCCCAGAAATTGGCACTAAAACTCTTTAAAAATATAAAGTTCAATCTAATGGTTAATATCCACAATATCTTCAACATGTAAACAGGGCATTTACAACAATCCAGCAGCCTTTAGAGGAAATTTTCATGAGAAACGTTTTTTTTTGTGATCACTCTTCTTCCATTGATCTCGCAGTTCAAGGGACCATGGGAGGTGCATGATGAGGACTCCCCCCCTCTTTCAGCACCCCTCCACTCCCCCTAGTGTCCCCAGGGACCACTTGCACCCCTGGGAAGCCGAGAACCTCTCTCCCTCTCACACACACACACGTTAAAAGCCCCAAATCTTTTGAAGACAACCGATCAGCACCTTCTCTCATGCAAAGATGCTCAAGAAAGCCGGACTCAATGGACTCGTAGCAAAAAGCAGGAGCTCTTTCAATTATATAATCAAAGACACCCATTGGGATGCTCAAGATCCACTACAGTTAGGCTCAATACTCTTCTCTATTGTCAAATCTAAGAGCAAATCAAATACGTAACCTGATTCAGATTAATTTTACTTCTCCCATTGCCTCCCCTTTTAATATATATCAATTACAGTGCCTCAAATCAATTCATTAATAACTACAAGATTTTCTGAATGAAGATACAAAACAGGCAAAAACTAATGCCCCAGAACATTCAATCAATGTTCAGACACAAGATAAATGTTTATCAGTCTATTTGATTAGAAATCCTTTTCTCAGGCATCAATTGGCCAGGAAAAGTTCTGTTTTTAGTCTGAGGATCTTTGGCATCACTCCATTTCATAATATTATCTACAAGAGAAAGCAAAAAGGCAAAAATGTATAAAAGTAGTACGTAAAAAAACAACAAAACTACTGGTCTACAATGGCTGCCTCTATTGCCTTCATTTAATGCATACCCACGTCTGGCTTTCAGTTTGATATTATCACCCAAAGTATTTTCACAGTTCACCTTATGAGAAGAAAATGACTTGTAACATGAGAGAGGTGAGACATTAAAGAAAAGACATGAACATTGGGAAGGAAGTCGTGTGAATCCAACAGATGCACTCTCTTAAAGATTCCTTCCCTTAAATATATCATTCCAAAGGTATACTGTTTGATATGAGTGATCACTCCCAGGCTTGTTCGAGGGATTCTTTTCAAAGTTTCCTACCCTAGTCGTGCACAAAGGGATATACTGATGGTTACTGGTTAAAAACTATCCTCTATTGCCATTTAATGTCAACGATTAATAGGAATCAAAACTATCATCTTCTACTTCTCTCTCAAATCTCAATTACTGAAAAATTCTGAGTGGTTAACAAAAAATTAGTTACCCCTTTTGGTAGGTAAACAGCGTGCCACACAAGTAGGTATATACACACAAACACATATTAATGTATTAATAAGGTCCAAATATTGAAGAGCTCTATATCACAATGATTAAAGAAAGGCACATTCAATCTACTCTATCACATCCAACGTCTGCTTCCGTACTATACAAAACAAAAAAATGCTTGTCTGTCCCACAGCCATGGCTGCAGCAAACAAAAATGCTTGATCAAAGAGATTGTATTTATTAAATTTTTGATGTCTCCTCTCTGAGTGGCACCATCATCCATTGGTTCAACCCCCAATTAAAATTTAAGTCACTTGGATTATTAAAGCTCAAATGTCTTAATGATACTTTACTTTGACATTGGGAGGATTGGCATGCTCAATAATCAAGGTTGGACATGATTAATCTTTTGGAAGACAATGTTGCGTGATCAATTAGTGACAACAAATGAAAAAATCCATTGAGCATGAAATTAAACTGGAATGAAATCACTCCTTTCCTGACTTTTAGAATGATGATGGTTTCCATAGTTAAGGCACAATGATGTATGTACTTCGGTGTGAGTGACTGACTAGAGAACTATAAAGTAAGGCTACTGTGTCAAGCTACGTGAAAGAGCTTGTGTTTCATACGCTCAAAATTCTTTCGAAAATAAAGAACAAATCTAAAGCACCAATCAAAACATGCCATGACACTGCATAGAAAAACTGTGCACCAGTCTATGAATAATATATATATGGGCATATATATATATATATGTATATATAGTTAATATAACCGGTCTTCTCCACTTATTTCATCATGTGAATGAGAGAAATATGAATGCCAAAAGTAATGGTGGTGCACACTTCGCTGTTCGCTAGTTATGTATCACAGACAGCAGCGAATAATTGGAAAAAAAACACAAAAAAGTGAAATATCTAACAGCTAAAAAAAAGTTAAAAACTACGACCATTCACATTACAAAACGCACAGTCCATAGAGTATAAAAAACATGGTGGGACCCTGCCATAAGGAATTCCAATGAGCTGAGATCCCTTTGGGAGCAAAGGGATCGATTGATCTACACAGATGTGACAACAGCACACGGGGGCAAGGGGTGCGAGGGAAGTTGATCAAGGGACGTGGGCAAGTCTCTAAACAGGATCTGTGGAATGCTACACATAAACAACACACGGAGAGACATCCCTTACCGCAAGGTCCAACCACCAGCAGTAAGTGTATGTTAGTTGTAAATGAATGAGATTACGCCATATCACTCCTCAGAAAACACACAGCGCTTTTATGTCTGACAATCTGAAAAAATCGCCACCCACAGCAAAAACGGTTAAAAATAAGCTGAACAAACGGTTAAGAAAAGCCAAGCAATGAATGATACAAGTAATAAGGAATAAATATATATAGATATATATATGTAAATAATATACATATATATATGTAGATATATACCACCGATCAAGCAGCTCACTGATTTAATATAATCTGGTGTTGTTTTCTACTGAGAAACTACTTTATTCAGTACTGCATACTACAAGTGCATGTTTTATGTATCTTACTACCAGATGGCAAAAAGTATTGTTTTTAAATAATCATCAATCCATCCAGCCCCACTACATCACTACTACACACACAGAAACTACAAAAAACATCTAAGTAAACACACTAATGAGTTACTATTTAAAGTGTACTTATGTCACTACCAGATATATATCAATTAATAATACGCACACAAACCACCAAAAAATCAAGAAACTAGAATGAAGTGATAAGGATAAGGAAATACATAGTTGTTATAAATATTAACTAGTAACTAGTTGTTAACTTTTTTTCAATAGAAATTTTTTGATTTTCTTCATTCAGACAAACCCTCTTTTTCAAAGCTAGACACACTTTTTTAATTGTTTTAGTATTTTTAAACACCACCTCATCATACAGCAGCAGACTTCTCTTTTCAAAGAAAAAATACAAACTTTATTTGCTTCCTTTTTATCGTTTAGAATTAAATACAAAAATAGAGGGTTTTTCTTTTAAATAATTATTATTATTATTGTTATCATCATCTTCATCTACTTAATCATCTGCACCCTTTAACTCTGACCCCACCCCACGCCTCCCCCCCCTGCTCATTCAAACACCAGGGGCCCTCCCACCCATACCCTCCCCCAATCAAGTAAGTATTATCAACAGTTATTGCTGCTTACATTGTGAAGAAAGGCAGTTTTGGGATCCCTCCACTGTTTGAAAACCAATCAGAGCCACTCTCTACACCAGCAGTTGGTTACAATCACCTTGACACTCTCCAGGATAACTCCCATTTCACAAAAAAAATACCTTCTCATTAGGGATTTCCAAGTTATGACCTTGGTCCAAGAAGGGCCAAGGAAGGATAAACCCTGGTCAAGGTTAGGAGGAAGAATAGAGAGATGAGGTCTGTGGGGAGGGGCTGGTGATAGTTTGGCACAGAACAAAGTACTCCCTCGACCCAACCACTGGCATTTCAAGGGAATCCAGGCACCCAATGCATCATGCCAACTCAAAAACCCACGATTAGAAATACAATTAAAAATACACTCCCCGCCAAGATCCACCTCTTTGAAGGCCCATCGGAGTAGTTTATTTTAAAGTGAGAGGGGTGTTCGGCGAAATTCCCATTCGCGGCACTTTTGGAAGCATTTGCGAGAGCAGAACAAGTCAACTGTGGAGACTACACTAGGGGAGACAGCAAGGTAAAAGGTCCACCGTCAAGACGTGCAACTCCTTGCACATTAGACCCAAGAGCGGGTGCGCATGGGGGGGGAGGGGGGGAAGGTTGGGAAAGGAGGGCATCCATCCCGGTCCTTCTTCAAAGAGCGTCGCAAAAAGGGGACCCAAGCATTGCTCATGGGGAGGAGGGATGCACCTTGTATTCCAGGGCGAGTGTTTAGTTTGTTCTGGTGTAATTTCAACGTGATGGGCGAGGGGGGTACATGGGGAAGGAGGGAGGGGAAAGAGGGAAGGGGGGTTGGGAGGAACCCAAGCAGCACAAAATATATGGCAGTTGACATGCTCCAAGAACCATTCAACTCTCTTCACAAACACACACGACTTTCTTTTTTCTCAAGTTCACCCCGTCACTGAGCCAGGATGCCTGCGCAGCACTCCCACGTCCAATCAAATGGTGTCCTCCACAGTCTCACTGAGAGCAACTCCGTCCATTTGCAGCCTCTCCCATGATGCTCTGCACCAATGTTTCTTCCAGATCATTCCTCACTCCCCAGACAACTGTGCCCTTTGCATCACAACTGCCTCCTCTGCTGCAGATACACCACCAATAGGTCCTTCTACGATCATCACTACCATACTCTTTTTTAATATCATTACCCTTATTAACTTAAACCTTATTGTTACCATCGACACCCTCAATTATTACTAAGCATGAATGGATGGGCTTCTTCCCCTCCATATGTTCTGAATAAGTTGCAGTTTTATTTTCCCTTTGCTCAAAACCCAAAGAGCAACTGCTTTGGCAGTGACACACAACCAATGTGTACACTTTGATTGATCCCTCATTGACAGGTGAGGCATAGGATGCAACATTCGCTGTAGGATATTAACTGAACACAGGCTTGTACCAAAATAAGTAACGGAAAGCTCCTCCCAATCACTCGGTCCAAATTTCACCAAGCCTCCCACAAGAGAGGCCCCAATGTGCACAAGCAACCAACAAGCATTTTGCCTCCACATCTCCCACCCATCAACTCTCTGCATCAGTTACAACTGCAGTAATAATATCACAAAAAGTCAACCAAAAAAATCTCATCTGTCACCATTCAGAACATGAACATCTGGACCGAATGATGGGCACGTTACAATTGTTCTGTCACAAAAACCCTAATTTTACAGAGAATACGTGAGTGTATATTGTATATACAATGGAGTACATTATTGGGCAGGGGACAGAAGAGGACAAGAGCCACCCAACAAAAATTGTGTGCTTGCGTATAGATATACACACACAAAAAATATATTTTTTTAATCACACACATCAGCCATTATTGACTCTCACTAGTCAAGGTGGAGAAGTTCACAGCTGAGAGTGTGAGAGACAGGGGAAGGGATATAGGAATTAGGGATGGGATTTCAACTTGGGAGGGGGGAGGTCTAGATTCTTGGTGACACTAGAGGTGCAAAACCACAGTGTTCCCATAACTGGTCGCCAAACTCATGGTTTGGGTGAGAAGGGTACATCCCCAGCAATAAGGCCCGCTGCCCAAGTAATGAGCAAACTGTTAGTGGACTTACCCCGAATGATTGGGAACAAGGGAAGGCAGGTCGAAGGTCGACAGGAAAGTAGGAGCACAAAAACAAACTCAAGGCATAAAATGCCTGTTTTGATCCAAAGAAAATCAAAGTGGCAATACTTAAGTGTTCAAAAACAAAAAGTAATAAATAAATACTAAATTGTCACCACATCAACTTATGTGATAAAAACCGTGACACAATTGACAACATAATAATGCTCACTTGCAACGACTTATTTAGCTGCCATGAAAGAGCTTTCATACTCCCTTTAGTGCTTTTATGAATCTCACAGGGTGCATGCACATGCTAAACACAAAAAATCTTAATTCTAAATATTAAATATTTCTTTAAATTAGAGGAACAAAACTGGAACACAAACAAGTACCAGCCCAGACAGGCATCTATATTCATAGGAAAATGATCAAAAATGGCATTAATTTTATCCTCCTGTTAAGTGACAAATAACTGTGGAATGTATGAAATGCACAACATACATGAACCGAGGACAATTACACTTCAGCTGTGGAACAGAAAAGAGTGTATTCAATTTCTTTCAATTGCTTGAACTCTCTCCTCTCGATAGGTGAAGGGGAAATGAACCAATCTAAAGATGAGCATAAATAGGACCAGGGGATATTATAAAAGATGCACCACAACTTAAAAAAAAGACTGTACAATTCACTAGTGGAAGAGATCAGAACGAGAACAATAAATCACACAAAAAAGTTACTCCTGACTAGAAGTGTCAAATCCTACTTGGGGCACAAAAAATTATATCTACTCTCCCACTTCACCTGTATTCAATAAAAAAATTTCTCCAGATCTAGTCCCCCCTATTATCACAACGGCATTGAGCTTTCCAGGAGCTACTTCTGAAAAATCCATTGAAATAAATTATTTGTTCATAGAGAGCTTCAAAATGATGATGCAAGCTTATGCTCACTTGGCATCTGTGCCCCCGAGAATGTTTCCATCTCCCAACTCCCGAGGGAAAACAGTCAAAAATATTAATAGGAGGTTTTCTGGGGGGGGGAGGGGAGGGGGAGTGGGGGGATGTAAGGAAATCACACCCGGGCCGCACACACAACTCACGCCACCTAAATACAACAAACAAACGCCCTCCTTGCTTTGAGCCATCACTTTCCGTGGCACAGAGAAACCCATCAAAACACACGCTAGGATTTTTTTCCCACCATGAGATCCATGAATGTAATACTTTTTAAAGAGTAAATAGTAAAAAATAACAACAAACGTTGTCAAAATCGAGTGAGGCCGAGCAAGACTGCCACCACACCAGTGACACACCTCAGCCCACGAGAGATATATATATATTCATAAACACACGTGCACGCGCTCACACACAAGAGCCCCCACGCAGAGGCATGCCCGCAAACCTCTCCTCTCTATCTCTTGCCCCCCCACCCCATTCCCCCCACGGGTGTGCCACGCCCACCCCCACCGATGCATGGGTGCCCCCGCGCCAAGACTTCCAACGTGCACCACTGCACGCATGAGTTGGGAGGGAGGGCGAGGGTCAGGGGAGACCGGCAGCCATCAAATGGGCACCTCTCCTTTCTCTTTAAGTACTGTCAAAGGGCAATGATGAACAGGCACATTATTTGAGGGGAAAGAGGGGGGGCAGCACGTCCAGCGGGTTGCTGGACTAAAGATAGCAGCCAATGGAAGACGACTTAAGGGCCACCCACAAATCCTGAGCCGAGGGTAGAGGGCACTCAAGCAGGGCAGAAGAGGCATGCAAACACCACAAACTAGAGCATATCATTCTAGTCTTTTTTTAATTTTCACTTGTACACACATCTTTAATACTGTTTATTGCGAGTTATTGCTAAATGCTACCAGTGTCCAAGAGGTGGTGGGTTTGTCCATGGACATTCAAACTTGTTTCCCCGAAAATTAATAACCAAACTTCTCCCTCTCTTTCATGTTTGACGCACACACAGATTTGGGTGTGTCAGTGTGTGTATGCATATGTATGCTTGAGTGTGTTTGTGTGTACATTTGCATGAACACACACACAATATATATGCACACACACATATAAATGACAAATGGTAGGGGAAATTTGTTGACAAAAACCACAAAAAACTAACAAAAATGACCAGAATATGAGATATGACTTTGACTTTTGAAACCATGGAGTATACATATGCAATAATTTTGTTATCCTCCACAATAAATAAATTATCAATGAATAAAACTGCCTACTAAGATTTCATCAATTAAACCGAACTTTGATGATTGCAGAAGGTGGAAATTTGTTGTCCATTCCATTTGTGTCTTTGTGTATTATGTATGTCTGTGTATTTATGCTTGTGTGTATAAAACTACATTCACGCACATGTACACACCCATACATGTGTTTGTGTGCCCTGTGAAATGCTTGTGTTTTCGTTTTACATACGTATGACCCACAAATTCAACAAAAACAACTACAGGTAAAATCCCAGATGAAGTTTTACAGCTACAAGACACACGCACACACACACTCTGGAAACATGCAGCCACACTCGTGCATGCACCAAAACATGCACAAGACACAACTATGCTATTAAAGATAACCTTCTCATCATTTTGGGACTGGGGGACGAAGAGGAACAAAAACTAAAGGAAACTTTGGTGGAACGAATCCCACCAATGGGATAGGGGGACTGCTACATCAACCACGAGGGATTCAGACAACAAAGAGAAGGGTAGGGTGAGGTGAGGGTGTGTTTTGAGGGGTCCAAACTAGAGGGAAGGGGGGAAATTTCGACGATTCAATTTCTCAGAGGCAGCATTGGTCAGAGAATTATTAATATTATTATTACATATTCTTGGTCATAGCCATTCTCCCTTATTATCACTGTACTTGGTGTGGAGGAATGGGAGGGGGCGTGGTTTGGTGGGTGGCAAGATGAAGGCCAAGAGGCACAGCTTTCGGGGCCACCACACCCTCCCTTGCCGCTGACCCCTCCCCCATCAGCACCCCTTTTCCCTCAAAGGCCCTACTAAGCAACAATGCCAACCCATTCTCATCTTCCTGCTTCTCATCCATTTGGTCCTCAGATGTCGTCATCCTCAGCCGAACGGCGTGTCCCCCTCCCAAACCACGGCTTAAACATACATGCCCATGCCGTACATCGAGCCCCAGTCCACACCTTGGAAGCTCGACATGTCCACATTGGTGAGCGAGTAGCCTTGGTATGGGCTTGCTGCTGCAGCAGCTGCTGCAGCCAGAGGATGGTGATGTGGAGTCCCTGGGGGTCCGGGAGGCCCCAGGGGGTTTCCCGTCAGCGTAGGCATTGGATATGGTGTATACCTTCAAGAGGAAGAGAGCAAGTGAGGCAAAATGCATTTATGACTTCATCAGGGATGTGGGAATCAACATCAAAGAGCCAATAGGTTATTAAGCTTTGATATTGGAAAACTAGCTCAGGATTCATGTTATTTCTACCTAAATATGATGACATTGACATAAAATCCCACAGCAAAGAAGAACAGGATATTTATAAACTAAAAATTAGATATTATACAGAAGGAATAACTAATCAAGGACACACATAAGTGGGGAAGAATTAAAAAAATTAGCTAAACATCACATTCAGTCCACTCTACTCCATTACATTTCTTTGAGACTAGTTCTCCGGTTTTCGCAGTGGCTTATAATTGGGAAAAGCTTGGCAGTCAGACTATTATTAGGAACAGTAATCACATTTATGCTGTGGTCCTTGCAAAGATGAAATCCTTGATACCACAGTGAAAACCATTGTTTGTAATTTTGTAAATCCACACAAGTTTGGTGAAATTGCTTAAGAATGCCAGTTGTTATTGACAATTAATGAGTGCAGAAAGTCTCAATCTAAATTCATATTTTTGCACAAGTTATGTCTAAGACATCAATAAAGGAGAGAGATTAAAATCTAATTCCCCATATTTAGCATAAATATATAATGGATTTTGAATTGTTGTCGAACAAATTAACGAAGAAGTTCCCCACAATATGAGAAATTCTTTTATTAAGGTGAGTTATAGTATTTGTCATGGGTGTATGCAAAGAGGAGGTGCTAAGGGAGACTCAGTTCAGGGTCAATTGAAAGTCAAACCATTGCCATTTCATCGCAGTGACCATTTCCTCAAAAGAATGAGCAACATTACAGGCTTTGGTGGGAAGAGTCACACGGTACAAAATGCAATACATTTGCATGATATAAAATAACATTTTCACCCACTTTGAAAACATGATTTTCTTGATGTCTGATTTTAACCCATCGTCTCACTTCATTTGAAATTTTCAAGCTTTAGGAAATCGGTACAAAACTAATCTTACGCCTTCTGAGAAAAGAAGAACAATCGATTCACTGATGTAAAAAGGCAAACACTTTTGAAAGATATACTTGTTACGGATGTTCATGGGGGGGAACAAAATGTCTTGTGGTATTTCTGAAGTTGTTTGGCTGGCAATTGTTTTCATAATGTAAATTAACTTCTTTTCTGCATAACTGACACATACCCCATGTAAATGTACGCATTAGATTGTAGTGGTACCTCGCTGAATAAACACCTCACATAGTAAATAATTTTGCATAACAAGTGACGAGGAGAGGGGAATTCCCGAAATGGTTGCATGCCTGCTTCTTCAGTTTGTGTTTAGCACTCATTCTGCTAGAATCTTAGTGTCACCAGTGATCACACATTTTTCCAAACTGTTTCAGACATATTATTAGTGATTTCTTTGTGCAAAGTGAAATAATATAATGTGCATACTTTTATAAATAACTACCGAAAAAAATCCATAATTAGAATTCCATAATAGAATAAAAATAACAGAAAAGGAAAATCACTAAATATCGGCGACATGGTGTGAGCGCAGATGATCTAATACACATAACAAAAATCAGTCGACATCGATTTGCATTTTCTTCAAGAAAAGGACAAAATTAAAATGGCAAATGCTTCAAAAGAAGTGAAAAGAATATCTACGCAACGAGCATCTATATGGATAGACGAAAAGCAATTGCAATGAGACACCATTAACAAGAATATCATTTGGGAGAAGGGGAAAGTCCTTTTCGTCGACCTTGTCGTTAAGACTCCAGGATGATCAACGGCCGAACAAACATTTAAGGGGAACTTTGCATGGTTCTAGAAATTCACTAGACGAACCTTAATCCACGGCTTGGTAAGGCATGATGAAGCAGAAAGCTCTGAGTCAAAGGCAGCAGAGAACTTCATCGGTGACTTCAAAAATCTTGTAGATTCAGAGTGTTACCTGTCCAAACAGGTTTTAATTTGTGATGAGATTGTCTCTTCTGGAAGAAGATGCCAAAGCGAAACTATATTTCTACACGTAGCAGTAAAAGAGAATGTATTGCCTGGCAAAAAGCAAATGAAAGACCATCTCATGCCTCTATTTTGCACAAATGCAAGCAGTGATTTGAAAGTTAAACCCATTCTTGTTTGCCATTCAGAAACTCTACTCTCTCTAGAACCCTCAAGAAGTGTCAAGTCCAAAACAGCAGGCTAAATGTGATGTGGAGGTCTTGGACCAGAAACTTTTGCTTTGTACCGCATACGAGGAATTGCCCTAATATGGCAGTGGACATGTGCACCAGAAATTTATTTGATGATCATTCCGAGTTGCACTTTCACAAAATTTTGAGGCGTTGGCAAATGTCTCGAGTCAACTTTCTTATAAAAAAATTAAGAATACATCATGAATAATAAACTATTTTGATTATTTTGTGCATTTACAAATTGAGTACACATTCCTGGTTGCTTCATTCCACAAGAGATGGAAAGACAAAATTGACCTTGGCTGTCTGTCGCCTCCCCTAAAAACTACTACTATGAAAAGATAAACATGACCCGCAATCCTAAACATTGTATAATTTTTTTTTAAATAAACTTGGTACATTCTTTTTCAATATGGAACGCATTATCGAATTTTATATTAATTTTTACAAATAGTTGTTTCACTAAATGAGCGTTTTGCTTTATGAGAAAAACCATGGAATGAATAATGCTCATTGTACAAGATTCTACTGTATTAAAAAATTAACCAGCTTCTACATTTTCAATTTGGCAGATTCAATCCACAGGTTTGGGTTGTTTGATTCCTTACTTCTTCACAAAATTTGTACAGAGTAACACATGTGTAGGCAATCTCTTAAGTCATTGGCAAGAGTCAGCACAGCTGTCAACCCACGCAATGAGGACTACGCCAAATGAGACTCCCTTTGTTCACCGAGGGGGTGTGGAAGGTGAGCCGGGTAGCAGAGAGAGGAGGGCAAAGAACTCGAAAGGGGACAGAATGAGGTGTGGAGGGCAGAACGAGCATTCCCTCAAATGTTCATTGCAACCATGCTTCGATTTAATGCATGAACCCAAATGAGAGATTTTTTCTAAACCAACTAATCAAGAACTCTGGATTACTGAGGGGCCAAATCCATATAGGATTGCCATTGTTTGGAAGGATTATCCACAAGTATTATTGCTCACGAATTTTTAAGTAGGCACCCACAAACTGTATAAGCTACTGGTTTAATCCCACTGCTTATTAACCTCCCCTAAAATTTGTAATATTCTCAAGCAGCCTTCATTTTACAACCAAGAATTACACAGATATTAAATCAAGTATCTAGTCGGTGTCCTAAAAATCAATTACTGATGATAGAGGTATTCAATTCAATTCTTCAGATAAACATTGTATGACCCGAGATTTGCTGCACATTTTTAGACAGCCAGACTGGCCAACGGAAACTTGTCACTCATATTGAATGCAAAAACCAAAAGGTAAACAATGGATCAAGATGTGGCACTTGTTGTAATTATAGCAATAATCTCTCTGAACATTGTTTTAAACCAGCATTTTAATCATATTGCTAGTAAAAGTTTTTCAGAGGAGCATTAGCTCATGACCCTATAGAAGGAAGAAGACTGGAGTGCCTCGTAAGCTAGGCATTATTAACAGGTCTGGCAACATTGGTGTAACCGAGTTGCATGCTAAAAGGAATTTCAAAGAGTAGGGCAGGAGAACACATTGTCGAAGAACCATTTGAAGATTTCATTATCGATAAAGCAGAGCAGAGATAATCAGGCATTCATAGAAGTGTAAGTGCCTCACCAAAAATGTATTGTAGGGAGTGTATCCAGGGCTACAGTATCTGGCGCGTGTGAGAAACCATGCATGATCATCATATTATGTAGAAATGAAAATGCAAGGTCGGACAAGAGGCAATGAAGGCCTATAATCAACCTAATCTAAGGATTTCCAACTCCAAGATGACGAGGATTCAAATTTTCGGTATCGGTTATTTCAACCAACCAATTGATTTTTTGTAAAATTATTAGCACTAAGTATATCTAATTACTCTCATCAAACATAAGAAACACCAGAGCTTACGATTTTCATTTGAATCATTAATAGCTTACCTATCTGGATAAAATTCCTCCATGTTCTCCGTGAACACATTAGTGGAAAAGGTAGGAAATATCTGGTGGAGTATGTTTCATACGGTGGATAATCATTTATAATTTTATAGAATTGGTGAACTGAAAAATTATTAGCAAGATTTAACTCAAATAATGTGTAACAAATGAAGATCGACGTGGTTTACCTTCTGATATCTGGCCCATACATCTACAAATTAGTAGACATAGTCATATAATAGGATCTACAGTTTGAATACCCCTTTGTACAAACTTAAAGGACAAGGTGTGTGAAAACAGTACAACACAATTCACAAAAATTCACAATTAAAACAAAGATGAATCGATAAATTCTTCATAAAACCACTAAATACATTTATGATATACAGAATAAGCAACAATTCCAATTGCAGCATAAGGGCAATAGCAGAAATAATAGAAAGATGGAATCTGTCATCAAGAACATATAGCACCCAACATATTCATCAGAGCCAACTCTGTGAAATCATGGTCCGGCAGTACTTTAGTCCTGTGGAGGCATGGCCATACCAGAAACCATCTACAGTGGCCACCCTTCATTTGCATTCTATGCAACACTTACCGATAGCTGGCAAGGCTGGCATAAGGAGAGGCAGCAGCTCCCCCACCGCCTCCTGTGCCGGCCTGGGCAGCCCCAGAGCCCCCAGTGCCACCAGCCGTTGCTCCTGTGCCAAAGAACTTCCCATAGGCCTGTTGAACTGCAGCCAGTTGAGCAGCTGCTTGAACCTGCAAGTAGTGCCAAAGAATTTAGCAAAAACAGAAAGCTCAATGGCAAAATATCCATCAATTTTCACCCAAAGACTACCTGGTCTCACAATTTTGCTGGGCACACATTCCATCATCCTACCTCTAAACTGTTAAGCAAAACATCACCTCTGGTCTCTCTAAAGGATCACCGACTGCTACAGGCTTAAATTATTTTTCAGAGAACATCTCAGAGAAATTTCAGAGAACACCTCTGAACTGAAATTATTTTGCCATTTTATTTTCATTTGTGGGTTATTTTACAAACACCTATGTTCTCACTGCAATGTAACACCTCACCTGACGGTAGCCAATGTCCATAGGTGGGTGAGGTGTAGAGCTATGGTTTCACTTGTCTTGACACTCAATCCTAACTAGTCCCAAGTTGGAAGTTATTAAAATTTTCAAGTTTGTTAGCTTTTTATGAGGCTTCGTTTTGAGAGCATTTCAAGAACTATTATGTTTGGAGCCAGAAGATTTGTAGGCAGCCAGAAGAGGGCAGGGATTACTTCTATCAAATGCCAGCCGGCCAATCTTCAATTGTCAACAGATATGCAGAAAGTTCATCTAAGCTTGGCTAGGAAGGCCATTTGCTGTAGTGCTCACAGAATAAAGACAAACATCATGAAACCATCAAAATTAGTAATTTTCATGACATTACCAATTAATTCATCAATTTAGTACCCAGAAATCGCTACAAGAATTAACATGAAGCTATTTTCCCCAACAAGTTTCAACTTATTGTTCAAAATAGAACGAGAAACATTTTCAGAATTTAATAGAACATCTGGAACAAATGACAGGATATCAATATTGGGTTAAATTGGACCTCACTTTACAGCTGCTCCTAAAGAATGGATCAACATCTGCTAAAGAATGGATCAACATCATAAAGAAAGGGCACACTGGACTCAATGTCATAATTCTGCGTAGATTTAAATAAGGCCAGCAAAGAGGCTCAACCCCTTCCCCCCCAAACGCACTTCCACACACCCTGCAGAGGAGAAAACATCCCTCGGGGCACACTCACCTGAGCTGCCAGGTGTGCATGGGCCGATGTGGCCACAGCCAGCTGCTGGGCATTCGATGGTGCACCCGTCGACGTCGGCTGAACGGCACCCACACCGCCAATGGCACCCACTGCCCTCTTGCCTGCCACCTGGTGAGCATGTGGTGACACGCCCAACTGCAGGTGGGATAGATGCAGGGCTGTGTGGTGATGGTGGTGGTGCGCTGGGTTCAGGGCAGCGGCTGCAGCAGCCGCTGCAGCCGCAGCCGCTGCGGCCGAGGTCGCTGCAATTTAATGGAGAGGGAGATTCAACGAAGAGTGTCATCACGAGGTGCACTCCAAGGCTCACGGATGCCCTAAAGCCTGCATTTCTAAATGCTTCTAAAGCTCAAGTGGCCTCTGTGACAGCAAAGCATTATATTGTTTTTAATTATATACATCATAACATTTTATTATGACTACTTGCAAAGCTGAGCTACACACTATTTCAAGGAGTTTGAACAAAACATTCAAAACAACAAAAAATTGTATCGAACATTTGTTTGAAGGCTTGACTTTCAGCCAAGATGCATTGCTACTCAACTCGAGTAGGTGTGGCCATTGAAATTCTCTGAACAACCTAAACTTGGAAGGGCTACACATCAAACGCAAAGGTGTTCATTACTTGACACTTGACTATGGAGAGAAGGACAGCATATTATCAGCAAATTAAAAAAAATTATCAATAATGTACATATTAGCAAGTGGAATTGATGACTGAGGGAGAGATAAAGACTGGAGGAAATTTGGATGTGAATACAACTATACATATTAGAAAAACTTCGAAGCATTGAATCAAAACCTATTTCTTAAGATGAAGAGTGCGCTCAGAGAGTGGCAACATTGAACTGATGGTCGCTCCTGATGATACTACTTTAAGTAAAGGGTAGTCATGGACTGAAATCAATTAAAATATTAAGGAGGCTTGCAACGTGTTCACTTAGATATGTAGTGTATCCACTTTTTGAACAGTTGCCAGGTAAACATGAACTGTATTCTTGTATGTCTTCAGACTCTCCATATCTACACAATGACGAAATAATGAAACTCCGGCATCACTACTTCCCAGTAGAAGTTATGCAACGTATGGATTAACAGCAAGCAAATCTAGACCTTAATTACATCTATGGGATGAATTTATGATCTCTATTGCTACATTGTAAGTGCCTACATAATTACCACCTGCAAAAACTTTGCTGAACACATTGAGATACAAAAAAAGCATTTACATTTTTACCATTTACAACATTGATTTGTGCCACTGCCATGGTATTTTGTATGCCTGAATTGTGCTCCACTGAACTTTCCTGGATGACACTTTCCACTAGAAAGTTGCTCAAACAGCAGAACTGACATAGTGGTAGGGATCATGAGTATTGAGGCACATAGATGCTACATTATGAAATCTTATAAGAAGAGAAAAATGACTGCCCATGCAAATGCAGGTAATCGCAGTTTGGACCCTTTTTTTAAACACCTTTTTAAGGAAAAGAGCATTAAGTTTTTGTCACTAGGTTCCTTTTCATCGTTCATCTTGAACTCAGAAATTCATCTCCGTCTCATCCAGTTTCCTTTTTGTTAAACTCAAAATTTTTTCAAATTTCTTGATGACAAATTTGTGCAACTCAATCATGTTTTTTCAATATCTATAGACTCCTTTGTGATATTTTAGTGGTCACCAAAAACAGCTCTCATCTCTATTTATAAATCAGAAACACCATAACATTGACCCTGTAAAATTAGGGATGTCTCTGTAATTAGCAATCACTCTTGCTTGTTGAACAGGTGGACAGTACTTCACTTAACTCATGACGAATGCAGATTTACGGCCATTGAACACCCAAAGGGAGCTTAGCTTACAGCGGCGCCTATCTCATCCAATATGAATACATGATTTTATTAGCCTTCGCCTAATTTAACAACAGATACATGCACAACACATAGGTGAAATCATAACTTAAAATGCCATTGGTCCATGGATGGAACTCATTTCACTTGAACGCTCCCTATTTCAGAGTGTAACAAAAAAAACATGGAACTTATTATTACGACAGGACAGGGAAAAATTATGGAAAGATTTATCTGAAACCACTCTTTTGCAAATCGACAAAATTCAATAGAATACTTAAAATTTTGTATTAATATAAACCAGAAGTTTCAGACACAAATTTCAACTTATAAACTTGACTGGTGACAACCCTTAATTTGGTCATATTCTGAAGGGAAAAAGTGCATCCCACATGCACACAAATACAGTACCTGTTCCTTCATTGAAAGTTTTTTACAGCAGGGTTTAATTAAAATTGCATCTGCATATCCATTAAAAGGACTTTAATGTGTTATCTTTTCACAATGATTAGTATACGTCTGCAAAAAACATTAAGTATAAGCAAAAATATTGTTCTTAAAAATTGGGTCCAGATAAAACAGCTATATAGTATTTATACATTTGAGAAAACTCATGTTGATCCAAAACATTCCAATGCAACTAATAACAAATACTCCAAACCATGCTCAGATAGCACACTTGTTTACATTATTTTCCATCAATAATTAGAGAAGGCACCACTCACCAAGGGAGGAGGTGGCCACCAGCGCAGCCGATGATGCTTCCTTGGGCTGTGCCCTCTTGCACTCCACCTTCTTATTCTTGAGCGTGTGGAAGTGGATGTCGCAAACGCGTTCCACCACCTCCTCAGAGTCAAAGGTGACAAAGCCAAAGCCACGGTGGCGCCTCGTCTGCTGATCCATCAGCATCACTGCCTCCTCCACGCGCCCAAACTGCCCAAAGTATGCACGAACCTCCTCCACTGTCGTCTCTTGGCTCACTCCACCCACAAATATCTTCTTGGTCCGGGCGTTGCCCAGGGTCGCCACTGCTGACCCACTGGCACCACCTGCCACAGAACCATTCTTGCCTGGACATGACAATTAACATAATGATCAGGAGGGCCTAACCAATGCTTTTTCTGAGAGGACTACTCATACATGAAAAATCAAGATTCCATCATGTACTTCTTAATCCGCATATGTTTAATGCTTTCCGTATCATATTTCCTCTTTAAATCCAATAATTATGCATTCAAATGTTTTCAAAAATATAGATAATGTATGACAGGAGAATCAAAACCTGATCAATTCTGAGGGAAATCACTCGTGGTACCTTTTCCTTGAAACAATGATGTAACACATTAGGGCCATTTCTCAGCACTAAAAGTCCATTTACAAGTCTTTGAACTTATTTCTTCCATCACGGCAGGCATTTAAGAGAGTATTTGCTTGAAATTCATTCCCCATTTATGGTCCCGGGCTAAAATTAAGTGTAAATCTGTTATTAATCATTCCCATGTGATTAATTCCAGTTGCTAGTGATATCTAAATAAGCTAACTTTAAGGCAACTTTACTCTCTAGAATAGTATGTTATTTTGCTCTCAATGGCAAGTTCATTCAGATAAAATACAAAAGATAATAAAAGCAGTCAACAGGTTAAGGTTCCAATGGTAGATCTCACTTCATCGCAAGCCCTACAATGTGTGAAACTCAAACATCAGAATAGGGAGGCTATAACCGTTAAAACAAAACACCTAATTTCATTGCCCTTCGGCGGGCAGAGTTCAATTCCTCTTTTTGCCAGTCATCATCAGTCTTATTAGTCCACGCCAATTACATTTGATCATTACGGTCTGCAACTGAAGGGAAAGGGAAGATTTTAAGAGCAAGAAACTAAGAATCATTGAATGCTGGGATGATGAGCTGGAGTTGATGGAAGTTAGACAGATAGGGGAGCCTGCATTTTGTTAACTATCCAGATTATTAAATTACAAATCATAATGTCTTTGTCCGTTTACGAATTCATTTAACTAACCAAAAATTACAAACTCATGGGAGACATAATTTAACTCAAATGTGCAGTGGTGAAATCGTCACAAAACAAATGACAAACCATTCTTAGGCGTAGCATGCTTTGGATCAATCTTCTTCCCATCCAGTTGGTGCAGAGGCACTTTCAACACTTTCTCCACACTGGCTGGGTCAGAAAATGTGATGAAGCCAAACCCTCGACTCCTCTGCAATATAAGAAAGAAAAAAAAACCATCAGAGTCAATTGACATAACAATTCTATCCGATTAATCACTTGACGTTCATAAGCAAGTACAGGTACATTTTTGCAGATTTTACATTATTATATGATTTCAGATCGCAGCATACCCATAAACAAATATTTAACAAATATACCCTGCAATTCTACTTCAAACTAGGCAAGTAGTAGTTTTAATGTTAAGTTTCCCTTTTGAAAAACATTAATTTATACTGTACTTTTTGCTAAAAACCCTTTTTGGTCACAATTAGAAAACTTGAATTCCTTATCTTTTAACTTTGATTCCTTGAATGATGAAATACAAGAATTACTTCTAAAACTTGACCAAATGCAAATTTTCAATCAGCTTGAACTCACCATATCAAAAAATATGTTCTACTATTCCTAATGAAACCAATGAATGTTTCTTAAAAATCTATCTTAAAACTTCAAATTTATACAATTCCTCTGCATATCATGAGACCTCAGACAGGTAAATGATTTTCGCATGTCCCAACCATGAGTCTGACATTGAACAGCTCCAATTCCACGTTCCTACTTGCAGTTGAACTCAAAAATTCAAAAGAAAGTATGCAAAAAGGTGCTTGCCAATGTTGAACACATCATCTGTCACAGTTTTCTGTGATGTTTATGTAATTTCTCTCAGTAATTTTAAATTTCTTTAGTTGATGTCACATATGATATACTTCTGTTATGCAATACCTTTTATTCAAAAGATAAAGAAAACCCAAATTGCCAACTAATACAGGCCCTTCAAAAGAATGTTCACCCACTCAACAATTGTGACTAATGCCTTCAAATAAGAGGCAGAATGGAAGCAAGCAAAATTACAAAATCATTTTGTCTACTTTAATACTCCTTTTACTAGAATTAACTATTGAAGATGCTCAATAGATGTTTTAAAAATAACATATGAGAGATACAATTTTGAACCGTTTTAAATTATTCAGTAATATAATAATCGCAGAATATAAATGTCAAACGTCACATTACTAGGAAAAAATCGCATTCACTGGGATTTGAACCCGGGGCCTTAAGAGTGGAGACCCAATGTTTAGCAATCAATCACCTACCTCCAGTGATTCTAATATGCTCCCGCATTACGACTCTCGCCCTTGATACCCAAGTACAAGTCTCAACACTTCAACGTGTGACAGTTGGGGGCACGTAGGCTAGGAACCAAGAACGGAGAGCAAAAGCGTCTTGATTACTGGAGTTTCCCAACGTTGCGCTGATTCGTTCGCCCAGTGCGGCAAAAATTGGAAGAAGTCGCTCAACGATGAGAGTGAAAAATGACGACCACGAACCCAGAAGGGGCCGCGAGTATTCCCACCCGGGGGCGCTTCACCGGGCGGGCGGGGGAGGCAAATCGGGTCGCCGCTCGCTCTCACCTGCGTGACGGGGTCCTTCATGACGAGCACGTCGGTGACGGCGCCGTAGATGCCGAAGTACTCGCGCAGCTTCTCGGCCGTCGTCTGCCAGCTGAGGCCGCCCACGAACAGCTTGCCGGGAGCGGGATCAGTGCCCGTGCTGGGCGTCGACCTGCCCGACGAGGAGGAGCCGCCGCCATTGCCCGCCGCGCCCCCCGCCGCCGCCCCGTTCGCGCCCACCGGCTGCATCAAGCCGCCCCCGCCTCCTCCGCCCCCGTTCATGGCTCCCCCCTGGCCCACGGTGGACGACGAGTTGTCGCCCGACCCGCCGCCGCCGCTGCCGTTTGCCTCCATCACCAGACTGCACAAGAAAGACAAAGGACGTCAGTCAATCGTGTCCTCGATGGCACGCCGAGGGATTCGAACAATCGACCGACTACGGGCGCACGATTCTTCGGGGTGGGATTCGAGGTCGAATCCCACCCCGAAGAATCACCCTCCGCGAAATCACTGGCAAGCAATGACCGCGACCCCGCTGCCATCGACCGCGACCCGCTGTCGACAGTTGCTGGAGTCGAAGCGATTTGTTCATCGTTTGAGCAAGTAGACGGACATTGGCGCGAGGACGGACAGCGAAGTGAGTTCCTCTGGAACCGTAATATTGCGTTTGTTCGGATCATACAAGGACATTCACTTCCGCAAGATCGCTTTTCCATTTCTGCATCGACTGAATTTTAATTCCATATTCTACTGTCTGGAATACGTTTGAGTCCATTCGCCTTACTCCGGCCGATGACTCTACGTGCAGGGGGAATGGGTGCTGGGGAGGGGGCAAGTTGGGAAGGGCACGTGTAAATTAGATGAAACTTGAACTCACTTCGGGTGAGTTCAAGGCGCAGCCCGTGGAGGGAGGGAGCGGAGTTGGCGGGGGGGGGGGGGGTGGGGAGAGGGTGCACCTCACAGGCACTTGGGCCGGAGTACCCCAAATCCCAAACGCATTAGAACACATGCGCAGTTAACTACTGTCGCCCAGCTTATCCTGAGCGTACTACGCGAAGTTTAAAGGCGAAGGAACCTCAGACGTGGGTTAAAAGCCTGTCTCGTTGCTTAATATCGCAAAAAACAACTGAATAAAAGCGAGTAAAAATTCGATGTGAATTCGCGATTCTATCACGATTGGATTCGATGAAAATACTTGCTCAACCACAAGATGCGACCACCAAGTACAAGTACACATCACTTAATCCTGAATTAATGAGTTACGTACATTAGGATTCAGGTTCTTCGCGAACCATTTTCGGGTGGACCACTCGTTTGTTAAATTTTACCTTGAGGCTTGAAAGCACCTTTCGTCGCGAAATCTGAAAAAACTATATGAGCAACGATGGCAGTGACGAGTTGATGAGCACGCAAACACACACAAAAGAAGTAAAGCAACTCACATGCCTTGACCGGGTCACAAGGCACCAGTGCGCGTCGTTCGCATACGAAAAAGACGCGCGATATTGGTTGACAACGGGTGAACCTGAATAATATCATCACATGGAATGGTCAGGGAAAGATTCACCTCAATGAATCGAAACCCCGTTCGGTTTGTAATTGTACTTCATAATACCTTTTCATTATTCGCAAAAGTCCACTTTAAAAGCTACACAAAATACAATTAGCTAAATCTAGATATGCTGATACGACATCCAGAGTAGATACTAGTTACATTAACAGAATTAAATGTAACAAAAATATCGACAGTTGAAAAATGTAAGTAGTTCAAAAGCATTGAAATCCCGAATATGACAAACAAGAATGGCTAGCTGAATGTGACGGAAGGTAGCCTACTCTAAGAAGGATTCTAAAAGCCATTTCACTGCTACCCATTGCGAATAGAATCGAAACAACTAATCGAGAAACATCCAATCAATTCGAGAAATATTAATTGCTTTCAAGGCAGAGCGAAGACACACAAGAAGCAAAAGGCCTTCCGTCAGCTTCAAACCATTGTCCGCGAGTCCTCCAGCACTTCTAATAATATCTTATTCGGTCCGATAAGACTTGCCTGGAAATGACGCACAAAGGAGCTAAGCTTGAATGTCTCGAGTGCTTGTTTAAGGAAATTGCTCATATGAGTTGGCTAATCAATTTTTTTTAAGTGGGCTCTGCAAGTGTGTTTTTACATCGAAAATAAAAGCAGCTATCCTGCACAACGCCGAATGGCAAACCTTTGGCATAAGAACTCGTATATCGCACCCAAATGCGCTGCCCTACTACTGCCTTATCCTTTCAAACGAGGGGGAAATTGCATCAGTTTCAATGGTGCTTGCAAAACATTGAGAACTAAAAAAAAGATACTGCAACAATCGAGGGTCAAAGAAATAGATCACCGACCGATAACAAAAAGTGACATACATGAAAAAACAAACTATGAACTAAAAGCCTTTAATGAAAACACAGTGGAATAAAATAGAAGTGTAAAATAGATTTTCGATGCAATTTTTGTCTCTAACGATTACGGATCGGATAAACACTATCCGACCGCGCTGGGAGGGAATAGTCTTTTGGATCAAAATAAGTCTTTCGTGTAATCACCCCCAGCCCCACACCCTGGCGGTGGCTTACAGGGTATGTCTATAAAATAAATAAAAAAATCGCTGACCACAACAGCCAGAGGGTAGACATTTTGTTACTAAAAATAATTTACTTCGAATATTGCTAAGATCAAAAGAAAATGTTACAGCAACAAATCTTATCAGTGATTTTGATCGTAACATGATGGCATAAGGATTCATGAAACGGAACTAAAATTAGAGGGTGACGAAAATGACAATTGTTGGTGACAAAAAATCAATTTCGACGCGTCCAGAAGCGGCTCTCATTCGATAAATACGTACATCGTCACCAATCGAAGCATGCGATAAGACACAGGAAGACCGTGCTCACTCCCGAGTGCCGTCTCCGGCCAAGAGTCAACCACATACGGTGCCGGGTGAATTACGTGCTATCAATAACTCCACTTTAAGAGATTAATTGGAGAAATCAAGTAAATCTTATAAACCACAAAGCCAAAACCATCCTCAAATCCACGCAGAGTTTTTATTTCGAGGCCTTTCCAGCTAATTTCCTCGCAAATTTCCCTCCAATATTCGAATCCCAAAGATTTATTTATTTATACATATCCTGCAAGCCACCGCCAGGGTGTGTGGCAGGGGGTGAATACACACCAGCAAGCCTTTCTTCTTATCCCATTCCAGGTAATTCCCATCGTTGGGATCCTCGGATCGCTAATCGCGGGAGTCACCGCAGCCTCCATCTACGCCTGCTACAAGCTCGACATACAGTAAGTACTCGAACAAACAACTTTTTGCGAAGAATATTTCAAGATGTTGTTGTACTACTGGGTTAAACTGAGTAATGAAATAAAAGGCGAGGTCGATGATTACTCCTTAAGCGGGTTCATCATCTAACGACTGCCACCGCATCCGTCACATACACGAATCGGCACGCCCCGCCGTCCGCGGCCGGGCCACGGCGATGGTGCCCTATCCCGCCTCCCCCCACTCAGGAGAGGGGGGAGAAGCCACACGCGAGCGAAGGCTTCGAAGAGCCGGCTTACCGCACCCCGCGGAGGGGTGGGCAAATCCGAGGGCAGGGCGGGGCGGGGGGGGGGGGGCGAAGAAGCCCCGATGCAAAGACGAGCCCCACGCCTCTAAGGTAGCAGGCCGAGACGCGAGAAGTAAAAATGAGTTCATTGTCAAGTCTTCCGATGAGAACAATTCCTTCATTTTTCAGTCTCTTCCCAGGGGACCTCAATAGCTTTCATAAGACTCAAAGGGAGTGAACAATATTACTTCTCCGCACAACACACCTTCGCTCGATTATTTGATCGGAATCAAACGCCGATTTTGGCTTTTCCCATGACGTGAGTTAACACATCACTCGATAATAGTCCTTCCTACTCCAATGCTACAACCACAGTGCCTCAAAAAATTATAATTAGTTTTACAGTTAGTGTTTATAGTTTAATTTACAGCAGAATGCATATTCGGGTTAATTAAGGGCGGAACATAACCGACAGCTGTGATTGGCTGGCGAAGAGATCACTTTTTAATTAATACCAACGTATTTGAATTCTAATCTATTCTCAAATAGATGGGCCCATAGGATAATGGGCTGGTCGCCTTACACCACTTTGGCATCGAGCAATTTAAACCGCCACGAAAAATCCGCCGAGATTATGTAAGAAGGGAATGACAGCCGGCGAAGTCAAAGTTCTGAAACGAACACAGGTCAAAGAGCAAAAGAGAGGCGCTCGCGAGCACCCTTAGAGAGGACACAAGGCCGCACAACGATAACCATGGTCCTTCGGAATACACGAAGACAACAAATGTCACCGTTTGAAATTCACGGGTCTACTCGAATTGCAAGAAACTTTCACGACTTCCAGAATATGCGCGTTACCACACAATCCTAAAAAGTTAGATTTCAGGACAATCGCTATATTATTCCATGAGCGGGTTTAGGTCCACTGATTAAAGAGCCTACTGAAAGCCATTACATAACCAGTCACCACAAAATGGCCACCAGAACGGAATTTATAAAAAAGTGAGGCTCACTCCCGGCGAGAACGTTTTCTATTTTCGCTAGTTATCAATTGCGATTTCGAAATTGAAGTAACAAAACGGACGATTCCGCAAAATTTTTAGTAAGAGCATAGCAACGAAATATATCCTTCGTGACCGTGGAAAGGCGAATCCGACGGTCCCAACCGCAACAGCGAGCACATGGAAATGCCGGCGTAAGAACCACCACCAAGAGCACGACGCGGTCGCCGAAACGATCCCGGCGACCGAGGGAGCACCAGGGGCACACGCACCGGGGGGGAAGGGGGGCCGGGCCACCGTCGTCCGCCACACCGTCGACTCCGCCCACCAGGTACACGAGGCGCCCGCCGCCTACGGACGCCATGGCGGCGCAACGCTCTCACGCCGTCGGAGGAAGGCCGAGTGGAGCGCGCGAGGGGGCCGCCAACAACATCACTCCGTGCGGGCGCATGCCGATCTGAGGGCTCCCGAGGACTCGCGGCGCTTATGCCAGCCCACGCGACGAGACACCCCTCAAGGCTTCCCCCCCGCACATGCATAATCCACTCACGGCTGACCATCGATAGGCCACTCCCCTCCCCCCCCGCCATGCCGCGACAACGAACCTCGAACCACGCAAACCAAAATAATTCATGAACTATTTCAGTGCCTCTTAATAATCATCGGAAAAAGGTCATTCGCTACTCCGACAACACATTTCAACACGTTCGTAACACAGTTGATGAAGATAGAGCCAGGGATATATATATATATATATATATATATATATAAAACCATAAACACAGTAATCAACCCGAAGGTCGGTTTAGTAGATGATGGTGGAGCTCACCCATGTACCAAGCCCGACGGCGTGTGAATATTCACACATCAGGGTAGGGGGGCCAGTTCCTTTCCCTGTGCCGGTTATGGTTTCCCAGTCCAGTGGGTAGAGTGTTGGACTACTGACCGGAGGGTCCCGGGTTCGATTCCCGGGCAAGGCACTCTAGCCACCTGCACCTCCACCCAAACTAGTTCATTTTTCGGGTACCGGATCTTCCTGGGAAACCATAACCGGCACAGGGAAAGGAACTGCCCCCCCTTCCCTGATGTGCGAGTATTCGCACGCCGTAGGGCTTAGTACAAGTGTGAGCTCTACCATCACCTACTAAACCGAAACCCTTCGGGTTGATTACTGTGTTTATGGTTTACATATATTATAGTAGCTACGCTCCATATCAAAGTTTTTCGAGTCTTTTCTTAACCTCTCTACTCAACGTATATATGCGGGTCGCGGTGAGCGGTAGAGCGTTGGACTACTGACCGGAGGGTCAGTTTTTTTATATATAGTACATACCCGATGTATATAGTATGTCTGATGACGACGGCCGTGCCGTCGAAACTTAAATATCTACTGTGTCATTCTTTTATGTTTCTGTGTGTGTAATATCTATTATCTTAGTGTTTGTGTATAAATGTATATATATATATATATATATATATATATATATATATATATATATACACTTTTTTGGATATATACACTTTTTCCACACTCAGACCCTCCACTGAAACTCAAAACATTAGAGCTAGCTTTCATCTGGCTCTTGGATTCCTGGAATCGCCCAGGTATTAATATTAGACATTAATTGCCCCCTTTATGCATATAATTTCATCCCCCTCCGCCCCCAACAACTCCCATATCATCCCCACCTTTTTTAAAATTCCCGCGCCATACACTACCCCTCCAAACTCCTCACCTCGAATGCCTTCCCCCCTTTTTTCCCCCCTTTTCCTTTCTTTTCTCCTCTTTTCCCCCATCTCCCCTTCTCCTTCCTACCACTGCTTTCGGGCCCTCCTCTGCCTCAGTTCTGTTCCTAATTCCTCTTGAGAAAGGTGGTGGGACCACCGAAAATTCGAGAACCAGTGAGTTTTTCCTCTTTTGTGTTTTGGTTTCTGTGTTTGTTATGACTTATCAGTGAATTTATATATATATATATATATATATATATATATATATATATATATATATATATATATATATATACACATATATATATATATACACACACCCGAGAAATCAACTAGCTTATACAGGAGGATTCGGTCGTGACGAGGTTGGTGAGGCGAACATGAGGAGTGGAGTCGAAGGTGATGAACCAATGCAAGGAAATTCATGAGAATTGTGCTAACGGTGGTGTGTGTGTGATATTTAGGCCAGTAATGGGGTTGCACGCACTTGGAGAACCCGTAGTCTAGGCGGCCCTCTCACGGTTTGGATTTCGATAAATTTGGAAGTCGACAGCTGGAGAAAATACCTCAAATTAGAAGGGTAGCATTTTGAACCCGCGTTTACGAGTTTCTGGAAACCGTATCTTGGAACCCACTGTCGTGGAGAACTCGACAACGATAGGTGAAGCGTTCGTTAATGGTATACCGGAGTGAGTTCGTTGCACACTAGAGGGAGCTTTCGTTGTAGTTTTGAGACTTTATTTGCAGGCTTCCAAAATCATCACCTACAATTATACAGGGTTCGTCCGGAAAATAAGTGTACTCATGCTCATTGTCTTTTTTGACAAAAGGGGAGTCGTCCACTACGAATTTGTACCTGAACGACAAACTGTAAATGCTGCATTTTACGTCCAAGTACTCGACAGGCTTCGAAAACGAGTCGCCCGCGTCCGGCCAGCGATCAAAAACATCTGGCGGCTGCTTCACGACAATGCGCCGTCTCACACCGCGCTTGTCGTGTCGGACTTCTTGGCCAAGCACGGCGTGGCAACGCTGCCGCACCCGCCCTACAGCCCGGACTTGGCACCACCGGACTTTGGACGCCGTCAAAGAGGCCGTGACGACGTGTCTTCGAGAGGTTCCCGATGATGCCTTCGCGGGAGCGTTCCAGGAATGGGAACGCCGCTGGAAGTGTATCGACTCACAAGGGTCCTATTTTGAGGAATATTAGCTTAAGATATGTCAAAGTGTAATAATTTTTTTTTCCTGAGCTCAGTACACTTATTTTCCGGACGAACCCTGTACTAATATCGTCTCGTGACAGCTGTGAATCAACAACATGTCGGTCGTTTTAACATTATTTTTAAGCTAGGTTTTTCTGTAAACCAGCAAATTAATTTAGGGAAAATTCTACAAAACTGACATCTACGTAAATCTTCACTTCACATTTCCTTTCGTGTGAAGTAAATGAAAATGCTATGAGATGTCTAATGAACCACATGCTCCCATCTTAAAGCCATTCAAATTAATACTTTTTTTGAGAACTAAAAGGTAGACCCCAGTATTAGTAATGACATTTTTGAGTAACTCATGGCGAGATCTTTAGGAAGATAAAAATACGTGCACATGGTGTTCATATACCCTGAGTTATTGGAATATTCCGATGATAAATACTTCAGTTGGATTGAACGCTTTTAAATAATTAAATCGGGTATCACGTCTTCCAAGAAATCCCACGAAGTAAATAAACTGGAATACTAGAGACTTGAGGAAGTCAAAATACCCAAATGATTCTAAACCGGTTTTGGGTTTATTTCAATCAAAGGTATAACTACAAGTCGAACTTCAAATCCACAATACATCACGAGGCCCCTTTAAAATGTGCGATACGCAGATAGATCTTTGTGAATAAGGTCAATTTAAATTGTAGGGTTTGCAAATATGCAATATGATTCCTGAAATTCCTAAGTCGTCGAGTAACGCGGGTTTCCTCTCTCTACTCTCCGAAACAACCACTCGAGTTTTAAATAACTTGGAATTAGGGGGCGAATTAAAACGATTTGAAGGAGATGAGCGAATTTGGACGGCCTGCTTTCGATTTAAAAGCTAACTCTCAGTAAAGCTGGATTTTTCGAGTTATTCGCATTAAGACCTTACTTACAAACTCCATATTATTTTCGCGACGCCTGAACGACATTTTAAAAAGTTTCCTCTGGAGTAATTTTGCTAATATAATGAATGTCACCAAATACATGGGCAGTTCAATAAGTACCAGTGTTTGACGACTAAGTACGTTCCTGAGGTGAAGTTTGGGTTATCATTGTGTGCTGCAATCTATCAAACGACGGTGAAACAAATTTCAGACTGATTTAAAGGTTAGTTTGGATTTGGCAGCCATTCAAGTAAGGCGTGTTTCGTGATTTTCGCTAAGATGGAAAAAGAGCAGTGTCGTTCGGTAATTCGCTTTTTGCTTCTGGATGGGAAGAAATGCGAGGAGATAAAAGCAAAGTTTGATGCTATTTATGGGGACACTTCGCCATCTATGACTACAGTTAAATATTGGTTCAACGAATTTAAACGTGGGCGAACATCTAACGAGGAAGTTATCGCCGAGACAGGCGTATTTTGGAGAGTTCGACAAATCCTATTTTTTTTTTTTAATGGCCGGAACGTTGAGAGACGTGTATCTTTCGAAAAGGGGGACTATGTCGAAAAATGAGAAAAATGTTTTTGAAAAAATGGTTTCTTCATTTCTAACACGGGTACTTATTGAACCGCCCACGCACGTATCTCACATGCATATTTTGGTACTCGAAACGTAATAACGCACACGTCACCACGGAGAAGACGTGGGCATGATTAGCCTCGTTTTCCAACGTAGGTCAACTAGAGACCAAAACATTTACGTAATGAACACGAGTGATATACTAGCGCATCATGTGCACATAATGTTACGTAGTTGCATCGTATGCCACGTAGAGACGATTTTTCACGAAGAGATATTTTCAGATAATACCGTCTTCGGTACCAAATTAACTCGGAGGAGGCAGTTATATCCATACCGAGAGAGCCACTCACCACTTTGCGTTTTCGTCGGGTTGGCAGTCACAACTGAACTGCAGCAGATGTATGACGGAGAGCCTGCGAATAAACAGGGAACATGCAATATATAATTCAATCGCATGAAAGTTTCCCTCGCACCATCAATCAACAATTAAGGACCGCGAGGGATAGTGCCAGCATTAACCCAGTTCATTGTCGAGCACCTTTTTCCGAGATTGTGTCAGTGCGGGGGAGCACCGCGGACCTCATCGAGATGGGTCGCAACATTTGGATGCACGGAAACATCCCAATGAGGCCCCTAGTGCCCGGAGTACTCTCCATACTAATGCAACGAGTTCTGATTGCGGGTCTACGTAATTTGAGCAAGCCAGAACCTTTAGATGCGGTATTACTCATTTTCTTCTCACTGTCGTCGAAAATCACTGCTTTGGAAACCTCTTTTCACCGCATTTTGAACAATTATCTATGACAAATTAAATAATTTACCCCAGTAAGAGCTAAAATGACGTCGTGCTAAGCATCTCACGTTTGCCGAAATCGTTTAAAACCACACGGTCCGAACGAGGGTGTATTTCCATTTTTCCCAGTTTAGGCTATGCAGATCCGTGAAAGTACAAGAAATGATTACTCCTTGCCAATGACCAGTGACTCATGAAGAGTCACCGTCCATACTCACCAGGTGCCCAGAACACATGTTTGCTGGCCGGAAAACCTATGATCCGCAACTGGGACATCCTGTGCGTCATAATAACTAATTAATTCACGAAGTTCATTACATTTCAGCAACAAATCCACGAGAGTGATTTCCTTTCTTCGTGAGTATTCTAAGTACTCCATGATAAACTGATTTGAATTGGTGTTGTTCCCATAAAAGCAACCCCTTGTGCAGATTTGTAGGCACAGCAGTAACCCAGCCTTTCACTGGTGGAATTGATCTTTGTTTGCATTAGCATCTCGAAAGCCATGGAAGAAACAACCGGAGCCGCACCCGAGCATTCCCTAGCAAAGAATAACGTCTGTAACTCCCCTCGAGACGCGCTCGTCGTTTCTCGCCGGGAGTGAGCGCTCCTCGCAGCACCCCGGAAAGATTACCCGCACCACCGAGTCGGGTCAAAAAGAAAAATCCATTCCAGCCGCCTCCATACAATGCGAAGACGAGGATATAATAATGCAAGTAAAGAGAGCAAGTGTAAGAATAGCCGGGAGATGAGGGTGCGAGAAGATGTCAGTTTTACAACGTCGAGGAAAACCAAACGATGAAGACGAAGAAGAGCACAATGAGGAGCCGCGTCAAGCACGAAGGGGGCTGCTGTACTGTACACCCACTCCCCAGGGGGGAGGCTTGCGGGAAGGAGGCCACTCGGGAGGATTCCGCGTAAGAGATTAGGGGTGAGGGTGGGTGGGTCGTCCAAGACGACTTAACTTGGACGACGAGGCGCATTCGCCGACGGCGGCGCCATCTAACGACGCACCGCAGTATCCCCACTTCCCGGCGGAGGCACACCACGGCGAATCGCGGCCCCCCAGACAATCCGACTGGATTGGATGTTGCTGCGGGGTGGGAATACACATCCATCTCTAGATCTCCGAAACCTGAAAGAATGCGTCTTCATGTGAACCTAACCGGAGGCCCTGGGTGGCCCGACGTTCGGAGCAAATAAAAATTTTTTCAAAATGCTAAGGATTACATGCTACGATGTAAGTACAACTTGTCTTTATGAACTGAAGAAACGTACTTTCTCCAAGAAAGTACCATTAAAATGTTATCTAGGCTTGTCTACTCGTCAGATGCCCCAAGAGGCTAATGAATTAGCTTTAGCTATTTATTTCCCGGCTACCGCCACGGGACTTGTCTGCACTGCTTTTACAGGAGGGCCACCGGGGAGGCTCCCGAATGATCCACCAATCATTGTATTTACTCTACCCGAATTCAACTTAAACAAATAATTTATTCTTTCAGTACTACGAGACACATGTTCAACAATTCACTAATATGATACTTTGCTAGTGAAAATATTTTAGGACCTAATTTCAGCTGATGAATTTGTTTTTCTGAAATCTTCCATACACGGCATAGACATTGCCACGAACCAGCTCTTTAGAAACTTATTAAGCAAAAACAAGAGAGACATTACGCGGTACCCATGTTTTTCTTTCATGAATGAAGAGAGCAAATTGAAGAGATGTCTATCACAAGCCCCCAACAATTGGAGATATTAGAGTATTTGAAGTGGACAAATTAATCCACTCACAATCAGGCAGCTTAACTTTCCAAACCAGATTGTTGGAAATCGTGATTATAATGTCGAGCATCACGCGTTCGATTTTCATCGAGGGCCCGGAGATCGTGTTAGTGCGTGTAGGTGTTCCCGTGCGTGACCTATCGGTATCAATACTACAATAAAAGTCGGAATCTGTTCAATAATCCTTCAGCTGACCTCCATTCAAAAAGAGCAGAGGACCAATTCAAGGGACAAAAAACTTCGAAAGAGAGAGATGCCCAGCAATCGAAAAGCGTCTTGGGATTTTCCAAAATGAGGTCGATGCACAGGAGTGTGGCGCTATGCATTGAGGAGACGGAGAGGTGCGGGAAAGGAAATACAAATTACAGGCAAGTATGGTCTGGAAACGGCACCACACATGCAAGAAGAAAGGCGAAACAGGAAAGGGGGCGTATTAAAAGCCATCCGAGGAAGGAGACAATGGTCGGCGGAGAGATTAGAAGGGAGCATTTCAGGTCGTAATTAACGTTTATACCAAAAGCGACGGTAGGAATCAATCGAAGAGCAAGTGGACTGTCCTCCGGGATTGAGCCGTCATTCAGCACGGGACACGTTAGACATTTTCAGATCGGCATACATTGGCCCCGACAGATTCTTCCTTCCTAATCCGAGCCTCCACAGCAGTAAGCGGTCGCCTGTGCTGCGCCAACCAAATGCACCGTCAACCATGTTAACGGTATCCATTGTTGTTTCTTGCAATGAAAAATCAGACGGAAGATGTTATGAAATTGAAATGTATATATGAAATATATTCTGACTAGATATTTTTCTCGACAATTTATTTTCGCCAATTGCATTGGAATGTATATTGATGATGAGAATTCACGAACTCGTATTTAGGCGTGCAAAGCTGGGGCACTTAACACACACCCATGTGTGCTTGCGGTGTATTGTGCGGAAGCAGACGAGTCAGGCACGCCCCAAGCTCAACCGGCATGCGAAGGTAGTGGACCTGCTGACTCTGTGACCGTTCATTCATTCCTTCTCTTCTCTCCACGCAGGTTCGACCGAAGGAAGCCACCGCGAACGGACACCATGATCGACCTCCTGAACCCACGGAGCAAAAAGGTAAGAGGCGTCGAAGGCGGCCCGACCGCCATCGGCGAGGACGAGGCCCTCCCCGCGCCGCCCTTGGCCCCGGCGGCTCCCCCTAGGGGGTTCGCATTCCCCCTCGACCGGCCGGACGGGGGTTGGCCGCGCCTTCGCGCCGCGCTGGCCGCCCTCCTCCCGCGCCTCGGCGGCGACCCCTGCGAGCGGACCCCCTGCGAGCGCCACCTGTCGCGACACCCCAGGCAGCACACGGGGCCGCGACCCGCCGACTTCCCCCCGTTCGCCGCCGTCCGGAAACCGCGCTGATATATAGAAACATCACGTACACAAGAGCCCCCCCCACCCGACTAACTCTCACGAGTGAAGAGGCCATCTTGTGCAGTATCACACCCGAAGGGCGGGCGAGCCCTTAGACACGCAGATGGCTGCCCACCAAACATCCGCGCAAGACCTCGGCCTGCAAACAGAATCAATCCGTGTGAAACAAGTACTAACGAGCACTAATGTCAACTTTGGCCCGCTGCAACAAAAAGAGGCAAAAATCGTGCTCAGTTCTTTCGATATCAATAAATGTAAACGGAATCGATGAATAAACTTGTTAACCATTCGGCGCTATTCAAACTGCTCCAGCGTTGAGCTTTCGCAGCCGTTCCTCCACGAGGACGCGGACATCAGTCTTCTGCTTGCAAACATTATGTTGCTCAACGCCCCCTATCGTTTCTGCGGCCGTCTTCAGAATAAAAATCTCACTGCGACGCGAGGAATAAGGGCTAAATGAAGTTTTCCCATTCAGGGACTTGGAAAATATTCCAGCATGGGCCTTTCACTAACCGAAGCGCTGCCACGCAGGGTGTGGTCGGGTCGGGGATTGCAATCACGAGATATTATTCGGTGCGATCAACTTACGAAAGCGACAGCACCTTGGGGGCACGCCACCACATCATGAACTTCCGAAGACATTGCGAGACATGAGATGTAGTTCCAGGATCGCTGAGTAGCGCACCCGGGTATTGCACTCGAGTCGAACGATGCGTGGATGTTCACGGCGGTAAGAGAACACGAACTCGATCGCGGTGAGCTCAGAAAACGAGAAGTCTCCGATTAGGGCCACTGCAAGCTTACCAATCCGAAATCGTTCCACACACTGATCGGTTGAAACGGAAGAGAATACACAGACTGACGTCTTTTTATCAGGCTCGGTGCTTTCCTGCTTTCTTTTTTCCACCTGACGAGTCTGTGGACGGGCGAGCACTTTGAAGTACTCCCTCGCTTAGAAGGCATACAGGAAATTTTACAATTGGAATACGAGTGAGAGTACCATTCAACATTTTATAACCAATTCATGATTTTATAAAACCTTCAATTATAACGAATGTCATGTAATCCAGAGTTTATACGACATTATTATACTGAGCTGCAATTCTTCAAACACGATTTATCCCAATACTAGTACCAAACTATCTACATTAAAGAACTACGATTCAATAACAATATTACATACATACAAATAACTGATATTAGTTAATTTGACACTTTCATGGCCCATTGATATTTTAGCGCATTATTTTTGTTTGTGTTCTCATAATATGCTAATATATGATTTTTCGATTACATTTGCGGCAGTCATATTTCGTTCATAGGGATTCAACACCATATCGTGGGGCAGTCAAAAATCGCCACGGCGATTACCTTCGGGGGTTGAGGGGCACGAACGTGTGCGCGCAGCAGGTGAGGGGCCAAGCATTCCAAGGGGGGGGGGACCGAATGGGGACTGTCGCTCGTCAATGACACCCTCCAGCTAGAGCCACTTATCATGCGATCAAATTATTTATCGTTATGCGAGGCACAGGGGCGGCGCCCTCCTTGGCCGGCGGACCACCCAACGGAGACGAATTCGAAAGCGAGCGCCCTCCCGACTGCTGTGACGCGGAGAGAGGACCCCTCCTCCCCGCGGAACAGGGGGGGGGCGCGTCCGCCTCACGCACTGTCGACTGCGACGACTCTCAAACTAACGCGTTCATTATGTGGAACCCAGATTTGAACGAAGGCTCCGGCATACATATCGCACTGACATCGAGACAAATAATTTTGAGCAGTCAAGGAAAATCTTCATTCTATTGCTAATAAAACAGAAGTCCCAAGTACTAGATTGCCATACAGTGCACGCCATGTTACCAAGCTTTTCCAATACAACACTGCTAATTAAAGTTTCTGGCACACGATTATATTAATAAAGTTAAAAAGACTATCTTTGAGTGCTGAGAGCAAGCCAAACTTCGAACATTGAAGCAACGTCGATATTCTTTTCTGCGCCATCGCCTTCACTAAAATTAACGCCCTATAAGATGGAGGAACCAATTCCAAAGGAAAGTTGGGAAAACAAGGTAACGAGAGCATTATTCACGTCAAGAGTGATATGGACGGCAATAATAAAACCCATTTAGCACTGATTATTGCTCTCTTTTGAAGTTTTTTTGCAGCTTTTACAAGTCAACGCTCATTTGGAGCGTTAGGGGGCATTAGAAATGACTACTACTCACTCACATACACGCCAGCGTGGTGGGCATATCTTTCGGTTACCGATCGGAGGGCCCGAGTTCCAATCTCAACAGCGATACCCCAACCGCGTTCTTCAGCCCACGTCGGAGAGAGGGGGAGCAACTCGGCTTACGCAGCGTGGTTAAAAAACGTCGGTGATAGAAAAACATTTGGTCTATTACTATTCCACTCTATGAAAACGTGCCAAAAGTATTAATCACCGAGTTAATGCTTATTTGGGACAAAGTTTATGCTGAGGTCGTCTGAGAGCGAGGCATTTATGAAGCAGAGAGAGAGAGAGAGAGAGAGAGAGAGAGAGAGAGATTATTTCTATTCGACAATCCCGGAGATAAGCCTCTCCGGGCACAAAGTTTATCGAAGGAAAATTTCGAGTAGCTGAAATGAAATATATTCTATTGTTTCAGGCTTCACTTCGTGGAAGTATTTAATAGCCATACTAAAAAGAAGAGAGACTTGTACTTTTCCATTAATCTGTGGAAAAGTACAAGTCTCTCTTTTCAGTATGGATATGAAATGAAATGGAAGCTTATCTTAGGAAGGAAGCTTAAAAGCTCTCTATCTTAAAAGGAAGCTTATGGAAGCAAATTAGCTGGAGTTGACCTTGAAGTAGTTGATACGGTGAAATACCTAGGTGTTACATTCACTAAAGACTTAACTTGGGGGACCCATATACGTAAAGTCTGCGGGCAAGCATATAAAAAATTAGGATTTATTAGACGCATTGTCGGCAGAAGTGACTCCAAGGTCAAGGAACGTTGTTATCACGCTCTTGTAAGGCCCCATTTAGAATATGCATGTAGCGTATGGGATCCGTGTGAAAAAGGCCTCATTCGGGAAATTGAGAAGGTCCAACGCCGGGCAGCTCGTTTCGTGGAAAACTGTTACGATAAAACGAAAAGCGTCACTGAAATGCTTATGGAGTTGGGATGGGAATCATTGGAAGACAGACGACTCAATTCTAGGTTAAACTTACTAAATAAATTCAGATCCGCATGTTTCAGCACCGAGGTCTCGAAAATTATTCGCGCTCCAACATACATTGGTCGCTTGGATCATGTGTACAAAATTCGGGAAATAGATGCCAGGACTAGCAGACTCAAGGACTCCTTCTTCCCACGGACAATACGGGATAACAACTGTAGGCTCACACTCGGAGATAACAAAAATGCCACTTGCCACCCTCGGCGTCTAGGTAACAATTAGTTAAACTCAATTGCATGCACTTTCACTAACCTCCTGTGTGTTGTGTCAAATCCCCATCCCGCATGCTATTAAGTAATGTATTGCTGTTTACAGTATTGTTTTCTCTTCTTTTGCTACCCTAAATTTCCACTTCCAACCCTTGTCCCTCTCCGTGGGTGTGCCCTCCTCCCACCTGCAGCGTTGGGCCAAATTCCTCGTCTTGAGTAGGAGAGATTTTTATGCGGAACGTTCTTGTGGTGGTGGTAATTCGCCTGGCTACTTGCTAGAAACTAGCTTGCATGTTCGTGATTAATTTCTTGCTGCATCCTGGGGTAAAATTGTTTGTTGTAGTTAAGCGTATGTAAATGCATGCTTGTGGAGTGAAGGGAGGTAGATGTGTGTTTGCATGCGCGTCGAATGATGGGATGTTACGATGAATGTGTGCACTGCTGTGGATTGGGGTTTGCATGTGTGTTTTGGTTTTGAATGCGGTATTTCTTTTTTCATTTTTTGGGTGGTGACCTAACACCCCCCGCCACACGCCCTTGCGGCGGCTTGCGGGGTATTTTGTAGATGTAGATGAAATGAACCAAGGTTGCCAGTTCGTCTAGGCGGTCGTCCTTATATTACAGAGACCAACATTTGCTCTTTCTACACTCCTCCCTTTCGAATGATCCTTAAGATAAGTGAACGCTCATCTTACTGAGGTACCATAAATATATTAAAAATCACCTTTCTCAAAGAAATAAAGGCAGCATTTAATGCATTGTTTTGACGTGAGCGTTTTTGTTCTTTATCTAATGGCCATTCAATCTTGTCTGTACTGGAAAAAGTACACACCCATGAATGACTTTTTTATTGCCGTCGTTTCAGAGAGCATACATGTAAACGCAACGTTTCGAAACACTTTGATAACTGCCGAGATAAATCTA
The DNA here is from genome assembly GCA_037158775.1 of Hetaerina titia. Lineage (NCBI taxonomy): Eukaryota > Metazoa > Arthropoda > Insecta > Odonata > Calopterygidae > Hetaerina > Hetaerina titia. The sequence goes on from CM073776.1 coordinate 102,870,857, forward strand.
ATGCTCCAATTTCATTTCCGATCATTTGCACAATTTGTTCTTTGGTGATCATGCCTACTTGAAACTTCTTTCTTCATAACCATGGCTGAGCAAAAACAATAATGAGTCTCCTGAACCCGCCACCGGTAAGGAACTCGACGAAATGCACCCCCCTGCCCCAAAAAGCCTCAGGTGATTTCAGAGGGCCCTTACGTCCCGAGGGTAAATCAATCCTCGCCGCAAATCCTCAAGGCAAAACCACGTACTCCACTCGTAGTGGTCCATTCCCAACTAAAACAAACCTCGATCTGATTTCAACGCTAAAACCCGGGAAACATTTAGTCATTTATTTGTAACGATTCAAATAAAATGCGTATTACCTTCCTTTGACTAATTAATCTTTACATGCACCACTACGTGAAATACGATGCACATTTGTATACACAAACAACTAGCACTTTAGAAACACGGCAAGAACCAAATAAAAAAAAATTATCCTCAATTGATTCTCGAACATCACTGTCGTCATGCCAAGTGTCCATGCTAACTATCCTTTTTTCTTTAGAGATCTTATTTAACCAACTTGCGGCATTAGGCAGCCAAAACATCAGGGAATCATATAATCAGCGATAGGACACGCGTCATTATATCCGGGAAATATGATGGAGTGACAAGACAAATAAAAAACATCCGACGATAATTTCACGTTGTCGACATTCAACCATATATCGCCCAAGTCCAGCGCGCCAACGCAGGCATTCAATGTGATATATTCAACCCCGAGTTAAGTAACAAAAAATACGAACTTCTGTGTGCTAAGTGTAAAGGATACGTTTTGGTGGGATAGACAACAGGGTGTAGCAGTTACAAAAAATTAGTTTATAAAGGAAAGTAAGTTTTGGAACTGGTTGAGGATCGGCAAGGGATGGATGGGGGATTGAGGAGGATCCATGATTGATTCTAAGTCGAGGGTCGTGCAATGAATAATGTTAAATGCACGGCAAAGTATGGATTTATGGTACAAAAATAGATAGGCAGGAAGAGTATGAGGCAGGAGGAGGGGTCGTTCACACTGTTCCGCTTGCTGGCGCAAGGAGCGAAAGGGTCCGGCATATGGACGCTGCATCTAGGCGATTGCACGGAGTCGGTGGGGTCTCGGGTCGTGGGGGAGAGGGGCGGAGGGGTGGGGGAGGGACGCGGTCCCCCAGGGAATCGGCAGGGGGGTGGGGATAGACACCCAGACCGGAGACTACTTATTGGCCCACGCAGGGGGACGTGGGGAACCGAAGGCAGGCTTCTGCGGAGCCACAGGAGGTGGGACCCGAAGGACCGGGCGCTTCAAACATTTTCCTCGTCATAACTGGATATCCGAGAAAGAGCCGTAGTTTTTTACGACTCGCCGAAGTCAAAGACGAGGCGACCGAGATATATTTTTCACACTTTTCCCTCCGCCCAAGGAGGAGCGTCATAAGGCTCACACCATTCGGAAAAACCATATAGGTCTGACGAGAGACATATAGTACATCTATCGGGGCAATACCAAATAAATACACCGGTCCGCATTCTCGCAGAGTTTAACGAGAGGAGAATCTGATATCAATCAACTTCCGAATTAACCGATGAAAGGTATTCACGAGTATCACTCGGTTGAGTAAATCACAGGCAAACCTGATGACCTCACTGACATCGAAACAACATTTGATCATACAAAATGTCTACAATTACTTATTCCATCAACGCTTACACGTTATTTTTATTTCTCATGTCCATCCATCCTTTTCATCTGAATTAGTACTGATACATGTTGCATGTTCGGAAATACCCTATTTTAAAAATAGATGCGTGCAGCCCTTAACAAGAAGGTATCTTTTAGCGACACCACGAACCTCCCTTTCAGACTTTCTATAGGAGAGAGTAAATGGGGATCGACGGTTGCAAAGAGCCAGGGTGGCAATGGGTATGGGAGACAGCGATATTTTAGGCAACTTCCATTTTATTTAATATTCCCTTGTAATGTCAGCTACAGTCCACCGGGCAATCGCAACGATGCCGTTTCGGCCTCGACTTGAAATCTTTATTATAATTACAATAATAAGTTCACGCGTGACTCCAAAGCACGGAATAATTACGGAAAGCTGCAAGCTTAGAGAAAAAGCACATCCTCTCCGGACGACATGGATTTCTCGGCAGAGTTTCAAAAAGGCTCCCATCCCCCGGTCAAACAAATGGAGAAGATTGCATCTTCGCAATTCTCCATCCCGCACCGGGACCCATAATTCCAGTGAAGGTCAGCTATGGCTCGCACTCTTTGTGTTCCTCTGGGCCAGCATTCTGATGAGTCCATTTATGTATGTCCTTATATTTGATCAACTTAACACCTTCCAGTACATAACGAATTCTAGGTTGTGCCTACCGTACGTATATTTTTAAAATTCGAGGACAATGGGCCATACAGCTTCATGTTTTATTAGCTGGTGCATTACCTCGCGGAGCCTTTATTCAATGACCTCGTGGATCCCCGGGCCAATGAAGGCAATTTTGGCAAGTACGATGGAAATCGGTTATACATATATTAAAGTATACATACCACTTACTCCCCATATGCCTAATACTGATTTGTACGTAGATTGCCAAAATCCCAGAGTTATCCTGGTGGCCGGACCCCCTGATTCTTCGCCGTCAGGTTTTTAAAGAAGCTATTAAAAGTATTTTGTTGATTAAATTCCTTGAACGGAAGTAACCGAAGAGCTTTCAGTTCATTATAATTATTACGGCAATTCCATCGACCATATGCCCGTTGCACTCTCTTTAAGAGATAACATTGAATATTATGACTCTTCGCAGAGAGTCGAACACAAATTACAAACGGCATATTTGAAGCAACAAAGAATTCACCCAATTCTACGAGAGCCAATAAAATCTTTCGTTCGCGAACACTTACTACAACAAAAACCATTCATTAGATCACATTCACATCGGAAACTGTCATCGGTCGTTACAATCAATCGTTTTCATCGTTAAGAAATGTTCACTTTTCCAGTAGAGTCGGGTATGTACGTTAGACAAGCAGGATGTTGGAAACCGGAATAGCAGAGACCGTGAACTTGCCTCGGCCATTTCATTTTCCATTGCTTCACGACCGTAGATACATTCATTTTAAATTTGCAAGTAGGACACTGCAGAAACCTAGAGAGACCTATTTCGCCGTAAGATTTCCCGTTTCACGCCAAACACTTCTCAAAGGCAAATTTTTCCTGCAAGAATTTACCATCGCTGGAATTTTTCAAGGCAATGACCGGCCGATTACGAACCATGGGGTCAATGGCAATCTAAGGTAAGCGCCATTCAGAGTGGTGGCGACCTGCTGCCTACTTCATTCTCCCACCGCGCGTGTCGTCAATTCATTCGCGCCACCAACTTCGTGGCTTTGATCTCGCAGGGCACTCTGTGAACCCCATTGGCACACTGTCCCACGGATACCAGAGTCACTAGTTAAAACCTTATTTCTAGGAACGTGTCGAGGCAAGTTACAATAGTTCGGCGTGGACAATAGTTGGGCAGCGATCATCTCCGCCGAATTACGTGCAAGTGGATGGGAGTGGAGAATACGAAGGAGGGTGATGCCGAAAAGAGAGGGAGGAGAAGAGGGAGGGAGGGAGGAAGGATGCGAAGGCACAAATATATTTTCCTAGACAGACGGTCGCCAGACTCCACGTGGTTCCCAGCCTCTCCACCAGGGAGGCACGACTTGTGACGTCACACACCCACGAAAACCTTCCCCCTCATCCCCCCAGAACACATATAGAGAAAGAAAAGAATTGTTTGCAACCCCTTTTGGCGACGTTGCCAAACCATTCGCCGAGGACGGGGGAGGGGGGCATCGGTGCCAAGCCTTCTGTGTCCCTTCGAGAGGACGAGAGAGAGAGGGCGGGCGGGGGAGGGGGAAAGCCGGTTCGATATATCCGAGGGGGGGGTCAACAAAAGAGGGAAACGGGGGGGGGAGGGCGAAGATCCGACTCCGAAGGCGCTGCTTGATCGTCGAACGGATCTCCCCTCGAGAACGGGTCAATCACGACGAACGACTCACCCAGTGAACCGGACGCTCCTCGAGCCGGCTATTTGTCCCGCCTCCTTTGCGTCAGCGCTGTCATTCTCTTTATCCGTACCTAATTGAATCACAAAATTACCCGTAACAAACATAAATTATCCAACAAACAATTAAGGTTTCTGCAGCAATGAAAAAAGCAAGCAGAGGAGAAATGTCGCTTACAAAGGGCCGTGATCACATTTTAACACAGTTTATCGACGGACAATACAGCCGACTGCACCGCCCATGGAAACTTAAGAACGAATCTTCTCCGAGAATCGGAACACCAATGTTCAATCCAGGGCTACGCCTATCAATAGTCGAATCCTCAATTTTTGGGCGGCGGACATCAACGGATGGACGACTCTCGGCGAGGACACGACCACGAACGGCCGGCCGTCTCCCCCGGCCACTCGGGGAGAGGACGAGGGTGGGGGGAGGCGGCCGCCAAAAGGGCCCCGCCGGAGAGAGCGGCCCGCCAGCAAGGGCGCCGCACCACTCCCGAGGCATACAATTAGCGCGGGAGCACGACGTGCAGCGAGGAGGGACTCGTTCGCTGCGAGGACACCGAAACGACACCGCGCTCCGTGGCGGCCCCGCGCCTCGTCCCCGCGACCCGAGAGGGGAGGTAGGCTAAGGGGGGGGAGTCGGGAAAGAAGAGCATTTTATCGATTCCGCGGGAAGGGGGGGCAAAGGGGAAGGGGAGAGGGTGTGGGGGGGCAAAGGGGAAGGGGAGAGGGTGTGGGGGGGCAAAGGGGAAGGGGAGAGGGTGTGGGGGGGCATCGCGCGAGAATTCTCTCCACGCCGACTCCCTCGGCCCCAAGGGGGGGTCGAGGAGATGAGTGCGGGGGGGGGACTGAGGGTGAGGGTGGAAGGGGTCGGGTTACCATGACAACAGAGCCAAGGGTGTGGCGCCTGCAAAGGGTTCCATCCGGCCCCCTCCCCCAAGCCCCCTTCCCGACCGCTCCCCCCCCCTCAAGCCCCGCAGTTCCCCCACCGTCCGCTCAGTCCACTGGCGCTAGCGTAGAAGTCGGACCGTGCTCCCCCGGATATCAATCGCGAGAGGAGATGGAGAGAGAGGACGGCGGAGGCGGCTGGCTGGCGGCGGTGCGCCACGGACACGGCGCGCACCACCGACACGGCGGCCCTCGCCGCGCCCGGCGCCAACCTGGACTCAGAGAGGGAGCGGGCTGTGATATTGTCCTGTCACAGCAGTACTGTTCCCTTGGTGCTACTGCTGTCTCGGGACATAGCCACAGCTCCTCCCCGCACCTTCGCGCTCCAACCGGGGACACACCCGCCGCCACGGAGGAAGAGCCCCGGCGATCACCGCTCCCCCATTCGTGATTGTGCTCCACTTTCCCGGTTCTCACGTCCGCGCGCGACCAGTGTGAACCCCCGGAAATGGGGTGCGCCGTGGTGACCGCCATTTCGCTCGGGAGGACGCTCTCCGAACCATTGGCCGGCCGCCCTCCGCTCAAACCATCGCCCTCGGCCCGGGCCGCCCTCGCAAGATGGACGGTGGGGGTCCGTGGGTCGAGCGCGGCCGGGGGTGGGGTCGGGGGCGAATCGCAAGGCCGAGGAGGCGGGGGCGTCGAATACGCCACCGCCACCCCCTCCCGAGTAGTGCACTACTCCGCCCCCCCTCTCTCTCACTCGATTACGGTTCGATAAAGGGGGAGAGCGGGGCGAGCGCCAACGCCGCCAATCGGCATCCCCACGACAACAGCGGAGGAGAGCCCCAGTGGCGGCCCACGGGCCCCCTCCTAATGAGGAGGCGTCCCAATCGATCTTGCCGCCCACACGACCCACCCACGAACACACCGGGGGGGGGGGGACCTCTCGGCCCGCGACACCCTCGTCCTGCAATCACACACACACGCCCCGTGACCACACGCCGACGCCACAAACACCGCGCGCGCGGCCCCCGCCGGAAGAGGGCACCCCAAGAGCGTCGCGCCGGCCGCCGCGCGTTAAACGCTCCCCGCGCCCCCCCCTCCCCCGCGCGGCGCCACCATAAGTCCATGAGGGCCCCAAAAAATCCCGCTCGTCGGCCCACGCAGGTCCGGCCAGCAGCAGATTTAGTCCACGGGAGAGGGGGGTCGAGCGGGAGGGAGGGGAAATGGGGGGGCGTGGAGCATCGATCGGCCGAGTGACGCACAGTGGTGTGCTTGGAGCCTGGGTGTGAGTGAGATTAGAGGGAACATCATGCACGTCGCGACGAAGGTGGGTGGGAATCTTCGGGGGGGGGGTCGAGGAAAGGGCTATCGAAAAACAAACAACCCCACCTCCTCCCTCCCTTTGCTCCTTCCTCTCCCTGGAAGGGCGGCATCCGGAAGGGAAGTGTGAGGTGCTGGGCGCTCTCGGCACCAAAACGACCGGTACGCGAAACGGTGCACCACCGAGGCGGGTTGGCTTTCTTCCGCGCGGGGTGCCCTTGCCCGGAACACCGAGGCGACGGCCCTCACCACTCCGGAGACAGCTGGCCCCTCGATCCAATCGTTCTAACGCATTCACCTGTTTCGACGTCCGAATGCTCCTGAACGATTCGTGCCATGGGACTCGGTTGGACGTCACTAAGTATTTCGCAAGCGTTATCAACGAGGTTTTCGGTGTGGGCTACTTAGGGACGTGGATCTTGCATTCGTTCTAATTGAAACTTGCCGTTTGAAAAACATTTGGGAGTCCTCGACTAATTTGGTATTTGTCGGGGAGTCGTTCCATGTCTCAAAGTTGTAGTTCTACATATTTATAATACCGAGGCAGGTGTTTCCGGCTCGAGATAGCATCTACAGTGGGTCGAAAATCCAATTACACACCTTTTCATTCCGAGAAAAATCGCCAAGGCTTCGTTGCCTAGCCACCCCATGATGCTCCGTTACAGAAAGAAATCCACTGAACGGCACGGAAACAAACACATGGGGGCGGCCATTTTAAAATAAGACAATCAGAATCCCCTTGATGTTAGGATTTCCACACGGGTACAATGGCCGCTTTCGACCAGCGACAGCCACCCCTCATTCCCCGGCGAAACATTCATTCGCTCGGCCTTCCCTAGGGCCCCATCGAGGGCCCCACTTTGCACGGGCACCAGGGACCCCCACGGTGCCGGGAGGGAAGGATGCCGGGGGCAGGCGGCCCGGAGGCGGCGGGCCCCAGCTCCTCCGGCTGGGTCGAGCGCACACCAGGTCGGATCGATAACGAGTGCCTCCCGCGTCCGCCAGCAGCGGTTCGACTTCCCTCGGCGGACAGGAACCGGGTTCATCGTCCGCCTCGACCACGATCAACCGGGGACGGAGGCGGCCCTGGCGGAAGGGGTGGGGGATCGGCAGTCACGAGGGCAGGGCGACATTGTGGGACCACTTGCGCCCCCGACGGGCGATTTTCAACGAGGCCTATGGCCAATCAGCGAATTTTTAAATTGATCTGGACATTGATCGTGCAATTAGGTAATTCAATTTCGAACGGTTGAGTGATTTCTCTTTTATCTTTTCAAATTCTTATCTCGAAATGCAAGAGGGAAGAGGAATGCCTTAAATATCGGCAGCTTGAGTTGTTCCCCTTCCATAAAATTCTCAGAGGGTCCCGGTCTATCAATTACGGTCATCTCTCTCAGCTCGGGGCGCATTTACGGAATCGCTTCCGTTGAAATTTCTTACGCGGCGGCATCCCGCGATGAGAGTTCCTCCAGCGTCAAATATCTTATCTACACCCGCACTATTTTCCGCAAGGGCGTGCGTATTATGGCACCTGCCCGATATGCACAAATATTAGTTCATGCATGCATTTGACTATATATTTTTTTCATGTAAACACACAAAAATACATAAATTGCTTTAGTAACCATACATTTCTGGTGTATTAAACTAAACCAGCAAATATTGGTCTGGTATATACCTGTAATTGGTTATAGAAAATATAATGTATGGTTGGTGCGGCGGCGACTTGCACAGTGAACTTGCAGTGCAAGTTCCCAACTGCAGCCGATGGCCTTTAGATGTATGGCATGCCACACCAAACAGCACCACAAACCATTCTCATTCTTGTGTGACTCGTAGAACACATGGATCTTTGCCTAACGGGAAATACTGATACATCGCGAACCCAAAAATGCAAACGAAATCGTAGCACTCTTAACAGTAAGATAAACTTAATGGTATCGGGCTCAACATTTGCGAACATTAATCTTGAGGAATGAGATAAACTTTATAAAAGTCACCAAAAATTACTTTGTTTGTGGATTTGACAAAGTTTGTCTTATCCCTCAGTAGGAACTGACCTTACACTACGCATGTTTTTAATCTGACGTTAAATCTAGATGACCTGGAATACTTGCAATATGAAAAGGAATAACAGCTTAGGTAGCCTAATCCAACCACTCAATGTTCTTATGCCACTGAACGATAAACGTTATTTTGGGACTAGGTTAGAGGTGCAAATCGTACCCGATAATTGGCGCGCTTTACAATGGCGACTTTCGGATTTGCAACCGTGAGTGGGCTTCAATCAAAATTTGGTGGGAATTCATTCGCCTAGTTCACAGAAGAGAAGGCAGGCTCGAACCCATTCATCAAACTCCTACCCACTGCCATCAGCGGTTAGGTTTAGACTCGGGCAAATAATATAGTCACGGTTATTGTCAAATAAACCCTCATCATTAATCAGAGAGGAGTGGGATGTTAGTCCGAATTTCCATGCAGGTGGCGGCGAATCATGATTTCACATTGTTACTAAGTTCATAATGATTACATTTTTTTGTTAGCATCTACTCACATTTCCTGAAACGTCATCCGTTTTCTGACTTACAATCACGGAAGTTAGGTTCACTGGCATTCTATAACGCAAGAAAATATTTCTTCCTATCATTTGATTGCATTTTTATTTGATCGTTGGATGCAGTTGCACCAATCACTTAGATGCAATCTCGCATTCAGCATAGTGGATCTCTGACCCCGCACTGAGTTTAATTTCCAAATAACATAACTTATCTTGTCATTATGATACTAGGAATACCCAATGCTCATCACTTGTGTGTCAGGTCTCTCCCTTATGTTAACTCTACAAACATTTCTCAGTAACTAAGAGAGGTGCATCACCTCGAAATGGCTTTAAGTGACTATCAGTGCCACAATCACAGATCATCTACTTGTAAAGAATGTCAAAAAAATTTTTACCGATTTTATTGTCCACCAAATTTTATTCGTGAAATACAGATCACCAGTGGAGCACAGACACCGAAACTCCTCTCACGCGGCTTGATCAAGCACTATAAGCTTCCCCAAGTTGATAAGAGATGGCTTCTGGCCGCCTATTTCACAGAATATATCGATCGGAGAATCCTTGAGCACACCACCACACCCCACTTAGTGGCGACGGAGCAAAACACAGGGGGGAGGGGGCTCTGGAGTAGTCCACGCACCGCTAGACTATGAACACGGCCTCCGAGTCTCCAAATGATTCCAGACCCCCTCTGCCCTCAAATTCACGGTACAAGTTATAACAGCGTGCCAACTACAATAAATAATACAAGCGCCCTCGGCATCCATTATTTTCATTAATTCCCATGCCGTTCAAATGCGATACATCACTCTCAAATGAAATTAAAACAAACACCACTAATCTCATTTGATTATGATGCATCCAAGGTACTCTCTTAGCTCAACTGTGACGTCACTAAGCCTTCAATACAGCTTCTACGATTCGAGAATGAATGCATGGTTAGGTAGTGTATAGAGCGACGGACAGGCCACCACCCAACACTGCGCCCTTCGTTTCTTCTTCGAATCACTCGGAACAAGAACGGTGCTCGGTTGACGACGAACATAGACTAGATTGAGATGAAAAGGAACTGATCAAAACGCCCGGTAAAAAAGGGACACTCACCGTGGATCGGTGAAAATACTCTTATATGAGAGCACCCTTATGAATAAAATATGAGGTAATTAGTTTCTTGTTTAACGCCAAGAGCACTGCTGCACGATAATTCCTCTCTCGGTAATATTTGGGGAATCGGTTCCGTTTTCCTATATCACTGCTAAAACATGAAACTCATAATATTCACACACACACAATTGTGCAGGTGCTCACTTTCGCGCGTTTTCATTCCTACGGTCAATATCTTAAGAAAATTAATTAATTCGATGGAAAATGCAGGACAGGCACATGGGATAAATCTTTCAAATAAGGCCCAAACGTCAAACTATCCCCTTTTCAACACTTGGAAGCATCCAAACAATTTGAGCGGCGGCATTCGCCGGGGGGCGGGAGAGAGCAAGGGGCGTCTCGGCGGTAAGAAGCAGCCTCTGGATGGTGACAACGAGAATGAGAAGGCTAGGCATAAATTCCCACGGCCACCCAGAATCACCTCGACCAACAACAAACGCGGGTGGCACGCCTCTTGGGAGGAAGAGATGAATACTACCAAGAGCGACAAAATCCTTTTGTTGAGGCAGTTTACTAGCATCGCAAATTGACGACCGCCACGCGCCCTCATTGCATTCCCTCGCCTGCGCATTTCTTAAACTTTCCCTGACACCAGAGATTTTTTGAAACCCACGGCGAGCCGGAGGCCTCTCGGGCCTCGCCTCCCACGCGACCCCGGCGCTCGATCGGTACCCGAGTCGACTCCAACGACCACCGCCGAAGCCACTCAGATCCGTTCGAGGCGCATGCACAACATGGAAACAAAATGTAAGATTGAAAAAAAAGGGGAAAACTTTAAACTTCTTTTACTTATCTCTCACATTCTCAATACCCTCGTCATCTTCCACACCAGAAAATTGCATGCAAGGCAAGGGATCGATGAATACCCAAGTTTTAGACTTCAAGACTGCTCGACACCTCAGTCATTTACTCGCGTGCATTTACAGCACGGGAAATTATGAATCTGAAGCACGACGAAGGTCCGCTCCGCATAGTCGCCGCCCTCCTGAAAGCTCGCCCAACTTAGCAACACAACTTTTACCATTCACTTAAAATCGGGCGAGATATTAAAAAGTATCAATTCCCAAAATACCGAGTAAGAAGAACAATATTCTGCCAATGGGGGCTCCCGTCTGCATCTTGCCTCGCAAGTGGCCACAAGGAAAGCGTCGGGGGGTGCTGCCCGCAACGCACTAGAGTAACTGGTGATCGATGTCTCTCAAATAGTCTCCTACATTTGCAAAGGGAATGCCGAATGATGAAATGTGAACGCCCTCTCTAATGCCGCCGCGAGTTGCCGAGAACTTCAGCTTTTTCTTCGGAAAACTCCTGCACTAATTAATAGCAATTACGTTTATTTCCAAGCCTGCCACCCACGTCCAATCGCGAGAAAGCCGCGGGTTTCCAGCGAGTGCACCAAGCATTTTTCTATATTCCTTCCTTCCCTATAGAGAGCTTCTGTATGGCACCTAAACGTACGTGAAGTATTTCGGGGAAAAAGATCTAGGTCGCACTCGTGTTGCCCTTGGTCTGGACGTCGGGCTCACGCAATCGACCCCGCTTGGCGTTGACGGGCAAGGTCGGAAGAGGCTTCGCAATCATTTTACAAAACCACCCTCTCTTTCTCTCCCTCCCTCTTCGCAAAATGAATGCCTCCCGCGCGCGACGCTGGTCCCGAACAAAAATTATTCAAAATGATTAACAACATCCAATTCCACCGGGCGAATGCCTGCGCACGGTTCACAAATTGAAAAGTCGCCCTCCAATACATTTTTCTGAAATCCACTCTCATCGGGATCTGCCGTTAAGAAACCGAAAAGTGAGTGCGTGGTGTCAAGCGCAGGGGCGAATTCAATTCCAGATTTCAATCCGATATTCCAAGGCGAAAATCAATATACATGGCTGCAGCAGAATGATTTTTCTTTCAACTTCTGAATTCAAACTGCCAATCGCGGACCAAGGAGGTCAAGCCCCCCCCCCCGGGAGAGAAAAGGAATGACGGCGATGGCCACAAGGTACCCAATGCTATTCGACGACTCAACCAACACCCCTCCTCTACCCTCTGGCTAGGTGCTGGCCCTCGTGTGAGCGCCAAGACTCCCACGGGGGCATCCGCCGACTCCTTCCAAGTGTCCCTCCCATTACTTGGAGCTAAAAAGTCGCGTGAAACAACCACAAAGATAAGGTGGTTCGGTACGCTTAAATCCTTTCACACAATCTTCCAGTGGGGCTAAAATGAAGTTTCCAATTCCATAAGCTCATGAAACGATCAAGATAGGAGGAAATATCATTGGCGAAATATCACCGACACATGTAACGAGGTATGTCAAAGTACAGCCCCCGCCACGACCTGTTCGGCCTGCTTCGGCGGTTGGCGTTTAAATAGGGGTATCAATGCCAATATACTCTACAGATTCAGGCGAGATGCAGTGGAAGTTCGTCATTATGAGAAAAACGAAATTTGCACTTTTGCACAGATTTAACTGTAATGTGCAACGCGTTTCAGTTCATCGAACAACTTCAGGTACATGATCTTGTACCCGAAAATGGTTCGATGAACTGAAACGCGTTGCACATTACAGTTAAATCCGTGGAAAAGTTCAAAATCTTTGTTTTGCTCATAATATCAATGCCAATACCTGACTCAGAAAGAAACAATGCAACTGCCGAGATAATAAGGTAGACACGCCAGAAGGAAGAGGAAAAAATATGTCGGGGAAAAACGAGCTCCATCCTTATCTCAGTTCATCGTTACCCTGCATTTGCGGAGGTAATATTTACGGGAAGAATGTGACAAAAATTTAATATAGCCACATTCTCACTGCCACTCTTAATTTAATGTCCTCTCATTTTTCCACCGGAATGTTTTTCAATTTTGAGCCGATGTATAACGACAACCTAAGCAATATTTACATCGCTAAGGTCCGGCCTAGCCGCAGCGACCGGTAGCTTTAGTTGGCTTTTGGCCTGGTGAGAAAACATTTAGGTGAGGGAAGAACGCAAATCGTTTCCCACACAATTGATTCTAGTGCAGGTATAAAATAAGCTGGCTAATCACTGGCTAGTGTACCTTCTTTCGACAAAGAGGGGTGCAACCATTGGGTGCAACAAAGACTGCCCTCGGTCATGGAGACGTCAATGACGGAGATCTCGGTCGGGAGCCATGGCTGCAGTGTCCCTGCGAGCGCGGTATTTTGTCGACCACTTCGAGATAGAACTGGAGGGGATCCCCACCTGTTGGGGCAAACAATTCAGGGCCGCAGTAGCCAGTTGTGGCCCTTCGTCGAAAAATATAGGAGGGGGAAATAAGAGTAACGCATGTCACAACCAAGGCAAAAGGAAATTGGACTACTCACCAATTTTGGTCAAAGAATGTTTGTTTAATCAACATTGAAGGGGGAATTTTTCACTGAATAGAAAGCGTCACTTAAGAGGAGAAGGCAGAGTCAAACCACACACCCGAAAATATTCAGAGGAACGAGAAATTTCCACTCAAACACGACTACACGGGACGGGCCGAATTATCACTACTTTACCGACAATTTTCCCCGACACCGATTCGCTTTATTTTAGAAACTATCGACGAAACTTAAACATTTGAAATGAACCGATCTCTTCGCATAATTATGTCTTGATTTTAAGCTAAAATAAGGGAAGATTCATCCAATTTCCAATAGGTAGCACATAGCAACCACGTGTGCAGAAACGTCCGACGGCTGGACATCTGGCAGGCAGAGCGACGCCACCAATACAGCCGGGTTGATGAATTCGCCGTCCGAAAGTCACGTAAACGTCGATCGATTCAGCAAGTTCCGCGAACAACAAAAACAATGGATTCGCCAAATAATGATTGGACGAGGAGATCCCCTCTGACAAGTAGAAGAGGTCCTCTGGCGGAAGAAACTACACCGACCCCCCTATCTTTTACACTAATGAACGACTATTGCAACCAACCGCGTGTCAGTTCTCGATGAACTCAAATCCTTCAGTTAACATCCATTTTTAACATCTAGGATCCAACAATTACTTCAGCTTCGTAGGGTAGCAGAGATGAATGAACAACTAAACCGTGCGAAATAAGAAATGTGAACGGCAACCCTCCAAGCGCGCAGACATTTTCTAGCATCATAATTAAAGGAAACGGGGATAGGAAGAAGGTAATTGTCCATTGTCATTTGAACGAGTAGACTCACTCCGACTCTGGCAAATGAATAATTACCCAATTCAAATAGTGTCTCTTAATTGATGATTCAAATATGTCGCCATAATTTTACTTTTCGCGTAACAAAAGAGCAAAAGAGAAATAAAGTATCAGCTTTCGACCTTCATCTAAAATCTCTATCCTATACTAAATGTTGATCAGCCAAGGTCTAGTTTATCTGCCTCATTTGCTAACCGGTATTATAAGGTGGGCCATGCATCACTTAAAACAGAAAAATGTTCGACCACCATCGGGGACGACGCACCCACCGACAGAACGTAATTCTCTCACCCGTCAGTTCAGCACATCCAGGTGGCGAGTTTGGAAACTATCGCTTTTCTTTTTGGCTCCACACGAGCCAAAAATCTTATGCATGGATATTGAAAGAAAAAACTATTTTTCATACCTCCTTTTGGAATGTTATTATTTATATAAGGATTTGACAATTTTAAAATAGATAGGTAAGATACATTAACTATAACAGAATTTCACCCATTCATACCCATATTCCGCTTTCATCCTATATTATGCTATCATGCGTTCATTTCCCCTAAATGTACGATACTCTTAGTCACAATTTTCTTTTATAAAGATACACTGTATAGTATATATATATATATATATATATATATATATATATATATATATATATATATATATATATATATATATAATATATATAATTCACGTAAACATATACAAACACACATACACATTAGTTACGTTCTGTATTTAGGTACAAGTTCTGAGTTTCATTTTATGCAAATGGAAGTAGCAAGAGTAACCATAAACACAGGAATCAACCTTATGTTCGGTTTAGTAGGCGATGGTTAAATTCTCCCGGCGTGTGAAATTCACACATAGGGCAGGGGAGCCAGTTTCTTTCCATGTGCCGGTTACGGTTTCCAAGGAAGATCTGGTACCCGAAAAATCACAGTTTGGGTGGAGCTGCAGGTGCCCAGAGTGCCTTGCCCGGGAATCGAACCCAGGACCATCCGGTCAGTAGTCCAACGCTCTACCCACTAGACCAACCCCCTGATCTACCGCGAATTGCATGTGAAAACATGAACTTTAGTCCAACTATCGTTCATCAATTCGCCAATGCTGACAATTATATTTTGGGTGGGTTTTCCTCCGCCTGGGACTTGTTTGCATGCAATCGCGTCCATTGTTATATTAATCATTCTTAATATTCCGATGTAAAGGCCAAAATGCGCTATTTCCGGATTAATGCTAGATAAATGAAAGCGCAAACAAGATACAAACGCCATTAAAAAACTCCTTTGAGGGAAACAAAATACGCCCACTCGGCGTTACTTCCGCTTTCGATTCGTCCCTTACCCTCGCCAAGCGATAATGGGAAAACCATCCTAGGGGCGGCCGGAGCAGATAGAAGTCGCGACGTGAGCCTCGCCATTTGTGACGCTCGTCCAAGTCTTTGCTCTCGGCCAATCGCAGCCTTAACATCAGAATTCGCGGTCACGCGTCGGCGACAATTGACCTTCCCAAACCCTTCTCCACGATCCTCCTCGGAGAGCTATCCACAGATTTGGATTGTGGGCGCTTCGACGCGACGACGGCACGAACTCTCTTCAGTTTGCGCTACCTTGCGGATGCCCATCTGTGTTTTGGTAGTTTTTAGTACCCAGGAAACCACCGCTACGGTGCGTGGCCGAGGGAGAATACACACCAGATTAATTTCGACCCGAATATCTTCACCCCTACAGCGGTCGGACAATGCCATTCTGATCCCCTATCGTTCGTGGAAAAAATGACACCGAAAGTCTATCTGTTCTACACTTAACCTCTCTAATTTTATCGACAGGATCTCACCTATCGTAGCACGATGCGGGAAAAAATACATTTTCAACATCATCACTAAATAAAGACTAGTTTAATTCCAATGTATGAAAAAGATTTTAATCTGTAATGTCTGCCAACCGGGTGATTTACCAGGATATACATAAACAGAGCCCAAATCTAACAATTAGGTAGTTAGAATCCATCGTCAAAAATGGATAAATTCAGAATTATTGGACTTTATCTAGTCGATGGAATTCAGAACTTCGACGATATTACACACAGAATGCATTTTAAATTTCCCAGGTATGTTTTGTTTGCAGCCATCAGAGAAGGCCATTCCTTGCAGAACCTGTTCAGCAGGTCAGCGACGAGCTCCCATTGCAAAGCCGTTAAGTCTTGAGCTTTGATGCAACAAAAGAACGGATGCGATTTCGCGACACAGAGCAGGGAGTCGGGCCACCAAATACGACAAATGCGGATCATAAATATTCGGAAATAAGGAGGCGAAGCAAATGATTCAAAAGGTACTCTAGGTTAACAACGCAATCCGTAGTCCATTCCTGGAATCTGCCACCATCTCTCACGGGGCCCCTGCGGGCGACACGGCCACGCGAGCGATCGCCGGGGGCCCGCGCCCCCCTCCTCCCACGCGGCGGCAGCGCCGAGAAGTGGCAGGCAAGTGGCGCCGGCTATAGAGGAAGGGGGCCCCATCGATCCTCGCGAATCAGACCCCTCCGACACTCGGTCCCTCGAGCGGGAAACACAAAACGACACTGGATCGGTGCCCCCGCGAAACACCACCGGAAGGGCGCCATTAGCCATTGCATACTTACACATTTCACTCGTCTAAATGACAAATACATAGGTATAAACAGTGAGATGTACCGAGAGAGAGAGAGAGAGAGAGAGAGAGAGAGAGAGTTCTATTGTAGCCGCTTAATGCCTCAACAAATTATTTGAACACTGAACAAAACTGACTTCCGAGCAAAGGAAAGATATGAACTGCACATTCCTTTCCAAAGAATAGAGTTATGTGCACTAGCATATAGGAAAAACTCGTTGAAAACTCATACTCATAATTTAAAGAGTGTTCTCCGCACATACTATATTTCCTCCACGGAAGCTTCTTGTACAATAAAAAAAATGTAGTTTTTTCTAGCGTCTTCTTAACAAAAATTGTGTGCGTAGCAAGGCCCTCGACTGTTCGGCGAGATCACGGCAGTGCCGAGCAGACCCGAGGGGACGCTCGAGAAACGAAGGCTTTTCAAAGGTCGAAAATCACAGATAAAGTACATAGAGCAGGAACAACATAGACACAAATTCGGGTCGCCAACGCAGTGGAAAAGAGTCCACCTGTGGTGTTTCACAGCCACCTCCCTCTCCTCCCCTTCCTGCAAGCATTTCTGGGTGTTGGAGCAGTGCGGGAGACGCCCGGCACTCGGGCACCAAAATCAAGAGAGACTGGCGGTCCGGAAATCATCAGATCATCGAAATATTTGCCTCCTGACGGAGTATGTGTACAATAATTTTTTTACTGCTTCACTGAGGTACGAACACCAGGCGGACACGTTTATCTTGTATCTTTGACTAAGCAGCGCTTTGCATTACTCCATGAAAGGGTGGTGTTCGTCTCCAGATAAAACTTATCTCGCAGTATTTTCCGTAGAAACGACTCTCGCCGGAAATTCGCTCAAAGGATTGCACGAAATCACCTCGTTTCAAAAACGACCCGCGGGGAGCGACTCCCGGTGCGAAATACGTGGGGCGCCCTCCGGGGGACACCAACAGCAGTTGGAGGCAGCGGGCGCCCAATTAGCCCGAATGCAGCCTCGTCCCGCCTCTTCGCGGGGCCAATTAACAGGGAGGGCGGACGGGTGGTTCGTTAGCCAAGGGGCACTCTCTCGCCCCGATGACTCGGGACGAGGGCCCACTCGGAGGCGCCCGAGGGGCCAGCAAGGGGCGGCTGGGCGTGCGTCGCGGCGAAAACTCAAAGGGGCGGATGCGAAGACGTGCAACCCAATCACTCCGACACGGCGCCACGTCGCCGAAACTATGACCACCAAGGGCTTTCAACAAACTCTTGTCTACAGTTTTAAATACTTAGATGCGCTCCGTATGCTGCTCTGTCCAGGATAAAAATGAATATAAAAAAATTACCGCATTTACTTCATAATTCGAAAGAGAGATTAAATACACGATTTCAAAAGCACCCCGCCGGAGACATGCTATTTGCAAATGGTAGGAAAGCAGTAACAAATTAGTCCTTCACTCACGCTGATTACGGTACTATTTTTTATTGAATATCCGGCACCTTTTCATTTTGTCAATTCTTAATCTCATATTTCTATTTTAGAAAATGAAACAAGATCATCCGAAACGCTTACTCTACTACTACAGCTGATCATCCAAGCGCAGGGAACATTTTATCCATCGGTCTCATTTCAAAAAGTGGTAGAAATAACGGCAATAAACAATCAATGAAACGAGAAATCAAGACGGTTTATCGTTGTTAGTACAGTCGGACCACTATAATTATTATTATCCATTACAGCGAAAACTAGCTGATACTGCTCAGAATAAACAATTCATCTTTCGCCAAAAAATAAAGATAAGAAATATATTTTCGTGAAAACGTCGACACACGTGACCCACAGCACACACATTTGAAAGGGCGATTTTCATTCAATAGCCACTTTTTCTGACTACCTCGATTATAAGATGGACAGCAATGAGCATCGCACGGGGTATTCGGTTAATCCTCCGTCTCCGCCTCCCTTGAATATTTTCACAAAAAGATCCTTGTCCACTGGGTTCTCTTTTTTCCATTATCGATAACCGAGGGCTTTCTGTAGTGAGACTTCGCGGTGTAATGTAGTGAGAGGTGTCGCGGTGATAGTCCAGTTGGGGGGGGGATTGCAGAAAACCAGGGGACGCATAGGTCCAACCACTCCTTCGCAACCCCCCCCCCCGATTCTCCTTATTTCGGGTCTACCAGGTCTCCCTGGGAAACTATGGACAGCATAGGGATTGAGTCCCTCAACATGTACATGCGTCACCTTTTTATTGCCCAATCAATGCTTGTAATGACTTCGGTCGCAGTTAGCAGAGAGTTGAACGGAAGGGAGAGTTTCGGTGAATGAATATTTACATGGAAGTGTAACAAAAATGATGTAACAGAATCAAATCTATAATTATAAAACTATCTAAAGCAATCCTAAATAACTTGTCAATTTTCCAGTGAAATTTAATATATTTTCAATATTCAAACTTCACGCATCACAAAGTTAAAAGACCGGGTGGAAGGATTCGGCCGAGTGCGTGGAATTTCAAGGGCGCCAGAAGGGGGTCGGGGGCCGCAAGAAGGACGACGTGACGAGCGAGTTGGGGCGGAGAGAGCACGGGGCGCGTGACGCCCTCTCCCCGAGCAGTGCGGGGGCCGCAGGGGGGGGTGGCGCCCCCGATATCGATCCTCTCCGTGACGGCCCGCCGTGATTCCGGCAGCGCACCCCTTTCCCTCGGACCGAGGGCCCCGTTCTCCTCCCTCGAGTCATTCCGCGGACGTTCTCGAGCAACAAGTAATGCGCGGCCGGCAAGAAGGGCCGCTCGAACGGAAAGAGATGCGACAGTAACTGGAGGGGGCATCATGCGTGGTTTCAGAATAAAATGCCCACGTTCTTCTTATTTTCGGGAGCATTTTTCATTAGATATCAGCTGTGGAAGAAGCCACACTCCAAGGCCACCGCGGAGGCCATCGAATCGCTGGGAAATCCCAGAATCTTGCGAAAGTGGTGAATTTGAAGTTCGCAAATTTGATCAAGACGAAAAAATGAACCACACTATTATTCGCAAGTCTCCCTTCTAGCATTCAAACATTCTTGGACGAAGTAAAATGTCGTCAGCGACGCGAAACAAAAGAGCGAGACTGCAAATAGTAGAATGACTAGTGACAAAATAAATGCCTGGCACTAACATTCCATTGATCTTCGTAGGCAATTTTTACGCGAGATTAATTCAGCATTAACTTACGAGACTTACCCATAGCAATTCCCACTAGGCATAGATTTCCTCATTAAATTACCGCCCAAGACTTAAAAATAAATGCAAATATTCGTAGTAGGAACTATTTAGATCGAATACTACGCGTTGAAAATCAGGACAAACGTCTCGCTTCTCATCGTGTTTTTACTTGGCGGCTGTTCCGCGTTTTCCATAGTCCGCCAGTCACTGGACGCGAGGTAACACCAGCACAACAATAAGGTATAAAATGCATAAAGGGCAGGTCGGGGAAATGGGTTGGTTTTCAATTAAAAATGGTCGGATTGGTCCGGGAGGCTGTGCGGTATTTTCTTACAATTTAGCACGGCAATTTTCATAATTTACTGTAGCCAATGAACATTTGCGTATTTTTAGGTAAAACCGGAATCTATCTACATTCTTCTAATATTTCTATATTCGTCCAATTTAACCTTAATAGGCAACTTTTCGTAATAATTTTTTTCATATTTTTGGAAGCTTATGTATTTATGCACTTCCTACAGAAATACGACAAACACAAAAAAGAAACGAGACCTAAGCAAACAATAATGGCCAGTCGATAATAGAAAATTGCTGCTTCTACTTCAAGATTTTAAATATTTACTATTTTTTTTGCACAGCCGCTATTTCCTTCGAAGCAATTTTTACATCGAGGCACAAGATTTTCATTCCTTTGCACGTTAACATCCTCGCCATTTATTAAGCCCACGTCACGAATCGTTTATTCCACGTAAAATATTGCAACAGAGCTGAAATGAATGATGCGAATTTAATGCAGTATCTTCAGTTCTGGGTGAATTAAGTGTTGTCATTTTAGGATAATAAACCCCATTTAGGACAATCGGCGCCTCCAATGACGACATTAGGACCCCCATACACCCCCCGCCCTGCAGTTCTCAATGGGCGGCGGATTTCCTACGCACGTTACAACTTGCTCGTCAGCATACAAAGTCCTAGGAAAACTAGAATGAATTCATGTAAAAAAAAATACCGGGACCGTAAACTTGATTGGCACTAGGTAATAAGAAAGAAAAGGAAAAAAACCACACACCCAATCAGAAACAAATAATAAAATCATCAAAAAATAATAAAACGAACTTACAACCTCTCGATTACAAGGGTGAGTTACGAAATAACTTTCACTCTCGTGAATCACATTCACACACACACACACTCAGGGTTTGCAAGGATCCCTCCTATGTCAGTGACCCGTCAATCACACAAATAAATGAACATTATTAAAGGATGTGAAGAAACAAAACAACTTACGTGAATACACAGTCACTCAGTCACTCAAGTGTGCTCGAAAACATTGATCTTTGTGATTCAAAAATACTCACACGTTCAGGGTTTACCAGGATTCCTCCCAGGCCAGGGACCCGCCAATCACACAGATATTTATTTCACAAGAGTGAAAGTTATTTCGTAACACACCATAGTGATCGAGTGGTTGTAAGTTTATTTTATTATTTTTTATTTATTTGATTATTATTTTTTTGCTTTGGCTTTTGTTCGTGTGTGGTTTTTTTCCTTATTACTTAGTGCCATTCAAGTTTACAGTCCCGGTATTTTTTGTTTACATTGATTCACGACCGTAGCTACGTTTCTTGTATATTTAAATTAGAATGAATTTGTCGAAAGAAGTAGAAAATACAATTTTGAAGCGGCAAGTTTTTTCTTTCATTTGTATTGTTTTAACCAGGCACGAAATCTTAACACAAGCGTAAACCTCGTACGAGACAAATCAAGGAAAGACATTTTCATAATT
>CM073776.1:102897651-102952651 GCA_037158775.1 Hetaerina titia
GGCAGAGGAGAGGCGGGATTTTTCACGAAATTAAAACCGGGATTTGGAGGGAGAGAGCAGAGGATCCCTTTGAAATATTTAAATCAAAGCAGGAAATTTCGGAAAAAAACAAACAGTCGTAGAAGGGAAAATTAAAGAGGAAAATGAGGGAGGAGTACAGTTTCGAGGGGAGTATAGGGTCAAAGATTAATTCCCTCATTCCCTCCGGCACGTCCTCCCCCTCGAAGAGGGAGTGAGGAGGAAAGGGGCCTAATTTCGCCCCTGGATCGGCGAAACGAAGTCGTTGAAATCACCTAGCCCCCTTCCCAAATCGAGGATTCTAAAGACGCTTTTCCCACAGCCACCCAAATTCTAACATTTTGCTTAGAATCACACCTCTATAACCACAATGACAGTGCTATGTAATTAATTCCCATCAATGATGGGCCTTACAATCAATTTATTTTATCAATCAATATTACAGGAAAAGATAAACACAATGTTAAATAATTCCTCCCCACTCCTCTCCTCTTACCAACGTCAGCGCTTCTTCCAATCCCCGAAACACTTCTCAAACTCGATCTTTGACATATAGCCTTAAGTTCTTTCGGCGATGCTCTTTTAATGTCATCTACGGCTGTAAAACGACGGCCCTTCAAGGTTCTCTTAATTTTTGGAAATAGAAAAAGGCACACGGAGCCATATCTGGCGAATATGGAGGCTGAGGCATCGTTACAGTATTGTTTTTGGCCAAAATATCACGAACAAGCAATGAAGTGTGAGCTGGTGCATTATCGTGGTGCAAAAGCCATTTTGGAACGAATTTTCCTGCCATTAATATATACATATATACATATATATATATATACATATATATATATATATATATATATTTCCCATTTCTTATCTCTATTTCTATTTGAATGAATATATATATATAT
Source organism: Hetaerina titia (assembly GCA_037158775.1). Classification (NCBI taxonomy): domain Eukaryota; kingdom Metazoa; phylum Arthropoda; class Insecta; order Odonata; family Calopterygidae; genus Hetaerina; species Hetaerina titia. The sequence continues at coordinate 102,898,572 of CM073776.1, forward strand.
ATATATATATATATATATATATATATATATATATATATATATATATATATATAAACTTGGAAAAGACGCTCTCCGATCCCAACTAACGCTTTTTTAAGATACGTTTGAGCAAAGAAATATTTAATGCGGTGAAACCAATCCAGCGATAGATTTAAAAGAATTCTATCCCACAGACAGGAGTTGGTGCCGGTACTTATTGCTCTTAACACCAACTGTCACGCGTTCCTGACTTAGAAAATCACGTCACCCGTGGTGTTCAGTCTTGTATTACGTTCCGGCGAAAATCTTGAAAATAAATTTATTGGTGAGAGCACGAAAATACAACTAGCCATCGACTTACAGGTGTCTAGATTTTTGCTCTAATTACCGAATTAGTTTATTTACAGCATTCTGGGATAAATATTACTCTCGTGATATACTCCCGGAACCTCATACGGGAATAGAGTGAAGGATAGAAATTAGAAGTCGCTATCACCGAACTAGTTCCCAAAGAAAGTAAGAGTAAGTGGGCAAAGGAAATTATTTTTGAAAAACAGCTTATGCAGTCGTACAGTACTTGGTTGAATTCTCCCGGAAAAGCAATATCGCCGTGGCCGAGTAACTCGACACCCTGGTTATGCCTACTCGAGTTATCTTCTCTTTCGGAAAATCTATATCCACCCGAGCTGAGTGGCCTAGTCGTTTTCAATTCACCTTCCAACCAGGAAATCCCATCCGACTAGTAACCTCTTCGTTCCACGAAAGGCTCTTAACAGTTATATTTTAACTTAATTTCTAGTAATTGACTTTAACTTGACTACATGTCACGGGTGCTTTAAGAGAGACCTCAGAACTATGCAAGTCTCGTTCCTTGGTGACGACTGTGATATTACCTCGGGACTCACGCAAATATTTCTCGAGAACGCGTCACTAACTTACCTATATTTTTCATTTTATACTTTGGTGCATATCAATAATTAAGTTCTCAGCTATAACCGATAGGTTACAGAATTACTTTTCGAAAGAGCACTCAAAATTGCCAGCCCAAAATAATACTTTAATCGCTAAATATAATATGAATAGAAAATTGCTTGTTTTTGGGTTGTGGGCCAAATTAAATACCCGAACTATTTCGCATTCAAGTTGCGGGTAATCCGATACCCGCACCACCTACATCCTGTGGAACTGGTATGGCACCCAGAAAATACTACCGCTTGAATTTTCGACAGCCTTTCAAAGATGACACACGAGGGTTGAATTCGCAATCGGCCAACCGGTGCCAGAAGCACAGACCCACACACCACCCCCGCACCCAGGTGCCCTTCGGAAATTAAACAAATGCACAGAGAACCAAATTCTCCACATTAAGAAGATTGATCTAAGGGGGGACGACGACATACGCAATAGTCTACAATTATTAAGGAAAATTAATGTAATATGCAAATAAACCCATCCATAAACAAATTAATGCTTTTCCATATATGAGACGTAAAGAATTCATTGTACGTCACATAAACTCCGCGTCGTGATTAGCGTAAGCCATAGGGAAACCTGGCTCTGATGATATCACATTCCACCCTAGCCAATCGGGAGTTCCGCCCCCTCGCCCCCGCCGACGCACGTTTCGAGTGATTCTCGCGTCCCTAACCGAATCTGCGTCGCGCGGACGGACTCCCCCTTTCCGATTCGATTGTCGGACAACTGGAGCGATCCCTCCTTCCCTCTCGGTCTTGAGTGGCCCACGAGGCCGCCACACCGAGCTCCCCCCCCACCCGGCAGTCTCTACTGGTTCCTCCACTGGCTTTCAATGGGAAAGAGGGGTGCAGAGAATTTGATTGGTCCTACATATGAGTCATGGCTACATAGGACTACATTCAGCATCTTTGCATATTAAAACCCAAACCAGCTGCTACAGCACCGTTTCCACTTTTCATTATTTCGGTCCCAAAAATTTGATCCATTCAATAGATTGCAGTCTGAGAGCGGCCTAGATGATCCACGCAAATGTAGGCCGATATTGATCATTAGGTCCAAGTAAAGATCCCCCTGCATCCGTGATAGGATAGATCAGGGTGAACCACTCGCGAGCGCGCTCCGCCAATACCACCAACACCGCAGGAACCATCTCATTGCGATACGTCGCATTTTAATTTTAACCGACGAACTAACCGACCGGCATTAAAAAGTTCGAGAGATATCCAAAAGAAATGAGGCATTATGTTAGCACGAGAATTAATCAGAAGATAGCAGCCTAAATAGTCGAACAGCCAAATCCAACCATTTTTGGTTGGATTTGGCTGTTAGAAAAACTTAGAAAATGTCCACGTAGAAAGTTCCCAAGGACGACACCGGCAGCAGGAGTGACAAGGATACACTCGCTAATTCTTCATTTAGCTACTTAGAAATAGGCAGTTGTCCAAAGAAATACACAATATATCGATTCGTTTTGTAAAGAGCCGTCTTCGACTCGCATCGGTTTCTTAGAGAAAATTGGAATACTCATGGTATCTTTCTGCAATTAGTGCGTGGTGATTTATGCATTCATTCATCAGTCTCCGAAATAGCGAGACACTCTTCGATAGATACCAATAATTTTCCGAACGTAAATTCATTTTTATTACATCCCGTGATAATGTCGTGATTTATAATCATTTGGCTAAAATTATTTACAATTGATCCGGGAAAAGATCTAAACGAAAACCTAACGATTCTCGGATGCCAGGGCCATGAAAAGTAGTAGTTGGACTGCAAATAATGTTAATTGGTTAAAACAAGAATGCAATTCCATGTTACTACCTAGACTATTTTTTTCCTTTCCCAAATGCGTCTGCTAAATTCACACACAGCATTTTCAAAGCATAATGGCAATGGATGATAAAGTTGCCACACCGAAACATGTGTCGCGCTTGTACTTGCTGAGATTTCACCTAGCATTTATTTCTTTCCATATTAAGATAGAATATCACGAAGTTGAGACTTCTTCGTCACCTTTATATCACGAACTCTCAAAATGAACGTCAACATGCACAGAGACTCTCGCCCGGCAAAAATTCCAAATCTGAGTCGATAAATATAATACAACGCCGAATTAAAAAATATCAGCGAGCGTTGAATTTTTCACGCCAAACACCAATTCCTAGATGCGTGTGAAGGGTTGAATATTATTTTCATCCATTGATGTAACAGACATGTCGTCTACCCAATTAACTTCCAGTGCCTCTAAACCTTAGGAACAATATTAAGATCACCTCGAGGCGAATATTGGCCCGGCACCACTACCAAAAGCGCCACACACACCACCACAAGCCGCGAGTTCCCAGAGGTTGGCAACTTGTGCACCGGCGGGGCCGAGCCCACGCCGCTGGGGCGCCAGGGGGGTGCGCGCGTGGGAGGGTGCACGGCCGATCCAGTGCAGCCAACCGACCGGCCCCCGCCCGGGGCGACGGGCCAAACCAAACAAATTGGCATAGTTTTCCCGGGGGCGGAGGGGTACCCCCAGCCCACACCCCTGAGCGCCCCCCAACCAACACCGTCCTTCCCGAAAGAGCCCCGCAGGTCGATATTCGACTGCGAGTTGGCAGTTGCGCCTCCCCATTTGCTGCTGCTGCAAATCCAGGTTTATTAATTCCCGTCTCTCCGAACTCTCCTTCCCGAACTCCGGTGCCACGGTCCACGCCGCATGCCAAGGAATTGCACCCGCCCCCCCCACACTCCCCAAGACGACTAGTGGATTCTTCCCTCACCCTAAGGAGCGGTCGACATGAAACCTCGCTGGTAAGAAGGTATCGCCGGAGACTCTACGACATTTCAATCACTTTCTCCTAGCAAATCCTTCACCAAAGATGTGCAACACATGGTGGCTTCGAGGGGTCGCCCCACATTAAACAGTCACCAATTAATATTCAGACTCATTTTTAAGTTATATACTTGCATTTATTCTCAACAGCAATATTCGAAGTATTCGAATACTTATATCGAAAATATCTTCGATATTATTTATGACTGGGGTATTGTTTGGATTTTTTACATTGAATTTCATATATTTTCAGTTTTCATGATATTTTAATGACGGTAGGACAATACACAGTATATTTTGACAAATATAAATTTTGCGTAAGAATAATTACCAAATGTCGAAAAAACAGTAAGTACATGATTTTTTTCGAGTGTAACCCGGTCGTAGCAAAGAGATTTGGGATTACTTATCTATTTAAAGGAACAGATTCACACGTCGAGACGTCTATGCTTTCATTAGAGTGACACTTTGACGTCGCAAGAATAGACCTTCCCTGTCGAGTGGAGGGGCTAATGATTTACTCTATGCATTTACTTCATTAAAAACAAAATATCGTACCCAGATATAAATGATATTGTACAGACGAATCCTGAGAATATCGTGCCAGTATGGGTAGAAATTAGCGAACGGCAATGCTAATAGAAATGAATTTAGTTTCTTATTTTTAAAGTTATACATAATCATACATATGACACGAAAGCCGATGGATGACTCGACGACCAACGTACGATGTAGTCTCCAGAGTAACTTCGTGGAAACGATCCGCGACTTCAAATAATATTCGTTTTTCCACATAAATATTTATGTGGAAAATATTCACGGACATGAACATGACGCTACGCGTTGAAACCTAAGTCGCTGTAACAAATACTCGTATTAATGCGGAAATACGAAATGTATTCATTGAAATCGACGACCAACAGTTGTAACCGTACCCCGGCTTGCCTGGTGGCCTCCTGCCACTGGACCCACCAACGGCTTGAGTAGCAGCTGCTAAGAATATGCGGCACCAAGAGATGCGGGCACCAAATAGAGGTCCCATTCCGGAATGCCCTGGTAGTTCAGCAATGCGCCAAGGGACGCCCATCCCCCGACAGGGAGTGAGCCAAGTGCGTCATTCAAGGAGAGGATCAAGACGAGTGACCCCTTCTTGCGAACCCCAAGGAACATTCGGAACTAGAACACCGTGGGTTTCCTGCACCACCCCTGCATATGGTGTCTTATGGCAACTTCACCTATACAAGACTGCGCAGGTGAGGTTGCTATATGTTGCGTGCTTCACGTGCAACGGTGAGAACAATCCATTTTTAGTATGCAGAACTCGTTCAACAAAAGTTAACCTAATTTGCTAGCGCTGCAACTGACACGGGATTATGCAAATATACGACAAACATACAGAAAGAAGAAGGTAAATGCGTAAAACGTTCATTTTAGGTTTATAAAAAGTTAAAAATCCACCTTAACAATTAGGATGCCATTTCTCAATTAATCAGTTGTACTTTAACGATTAAAACACGTGAAAACATTTACGACGCAGCGTTACTTAGATATGAGAACTCTTCAAATTTGACTCGGGACCTCATTTTACTTCTCGGGTAACTGGCTCGCTTCACAATATGACCAGCACATCACCCATACACTGATATTTGTAAAAATCATACGACGATGGAGATGCTAGTCAAATTGGAGAAATAACACGGTTTTATTAACTTTCTGCACAAGAATGGTGCGATAGACATAACCAGAGGTAAACCTGCCTTTAAGCAAAATAAGAAGAATCTTCACCGCCACGGTCTTCACAGTCAATATGGATCACACTATCGAGACCGCACGGGTCGAGAAACGCATTTCAAGCAATCTACGAAGGGGCCATTTCGTCTGGGGATCATCGCAATTTAAATCTACAGAATATTTCTATGCACAAGGTGCCTCCTCAATCGGACGTTGTGGCTTCAAACTGAGCAGAGTGGAGAGGAACACGAAATAGATTCCTTCTGCGGTATTCACACGATCTTTACGTGTGCTAGATTTCCTCGGATTTCTTCTGGGATCGTTAACCTGCCTTCCATTACCTCAACTTTTCAAACAACAGATCTTACCAAAAGCAATGATATATTGCACCTACATAACTTATGATTACACAGTGATGAAACAACTTATAACGAAAAAAAGAGTTCAAGGCACAATTTCCATGCCCTTACAACCCCCAAGCATACATTGTTTACCCTCGTTCATCGATGAAGATTGAGATTAAATGAGAATCCCAAAACCTATCGGACGAAATTAAAAATAAAACGTAAACGAAAGCACTCAATGACCCGCGATTACCGCTCCAACCACTTAAATGGCTTCGCCGAGGGACAATTTGCGGCCCCGCTCTCCGACAGACCGGAAACGAGGCCGGGGAGCCAGGCGCCGCCGCCGCTCGAGCACAATGGACGGACGGACGCAGTCCACATTCTGTGGAGGGAGGGACGGGGGTGGGGGGTTGCAGGGGGCGTGGGCGTTGTGTGGTGCGCGCGCGCGAGAACATGAAAGGGAAAAAGAAATCGAGCCCAACACGGGCAGCCTCTCCGCTAATTGGCGAATTGTCGAACGTGCATCGTTCCAAATTGCTCCGTGGCGCTCTCTTCAACAAGGCGAGGGGGGCCAAAAGGGGGGCGGTCCCATCCCCAACGGAGTACCCCCTGGTTCGGGCACATAGTGACTCAAGGTCGAGTCTTTTGGGTGAACTCCCGAGGGATTCTGCCAAAGCTCCAGCACACAATATCCATCCAGACAATATAGGTATCTCTTCCTCGGCGATCGAGGAAAGCTTCCCCAATGGAGCCTCGACCGGGGCCGCGGAGGACTCGGGGAAATTGCACGGTCAATATTTACAATGGCGAATTATCGGCATGGGCGATCCAAATTGGGCACTTGGAGCATCATCGAAGGCATCGTCAATAGAAGGAACACCAAACTGTCCATTTCACCACATTTTCAAACCTGTCGATACACAGTCCTATCGCCCAGGTTAAACCCGACAAAAACCGGAAATCTATTAAATGCATATCTGCATCTAAGTGAAACCCTACGGGTATTCAAAGGGGTGCTTGGAAGTATTCCATCATATAAAGGCATGAAGATGTAATGCGTTCAAAATAGGAATGTCGGATTTCAGTTACGGTCTCATGTCTTCCTCCACCAAGGGAGGGCTCTTCCTCGCTCTCATTACGAAGACGAATTGTTTGAGAAGGAAGCAAGTAGGCACATCAATCTGTCCGTGTGCGAAGTCCATTTCGCCTATTTCATTATTACGGTTGTCTCACCGATCGATATTACATGTAAATCGGATAATTTCTCCTGACGTCACTATCGAGGGTCCCTCCCATCTTAAAAATGTTTAATCCCGCTCGTCCCCTTCGTGTTTCGAGAGACTCGGTCTCAGTGTCTAGGTTTTCATGTAACCCCGGCACAATTTATTCCTTCGGTCACAATTTTGGGCGCACGCCATTAAGCAACGATCAACTAAGCAAGCACATCTCTGAAAGTGTCCAGGAGTCAATCCCACGTGGTTAACAATGCAAGACAGAACTAGGGCGCCGTGCTGCAACTCAAGCATGGAAGTTAGTTACCTCGTTACCTAAGGCTGGTCAACAGTTCAGGATCCTCATTATCTACATACTACTTGCAGTAGAATTAATTCATCGGAATTTTCCGCATCGTTTAATTAGGTATGTCAGTCAGCATATCTTTCCGATTCCCGATACAATTCGGGAAAGGACGAGAAGAATAGATAGGCAAAAAAGTAGGTTATCTGCTCACCAGTAATTCGAAATGTACGAAAACCGCCGGATTTAATTACATTTTATCCAATGATTTACTTAGCACAGACACCGATTTTGGAAATATTTCGACCAGTTCAAGTTCGCAGCATGCGGGGCTATGATCGCTCCGAACAAAGCACGTCCGAAATTCCTAGGCATTATTTGCTCACATCACCAACTAGTCATGTTCAAAATTCAGAATGATTTTCTTAATATAGACACTGATCCGCATATATGGGCGCATTGAGCATGCTAGTAAAGCCCACGCTTTTCGTGCACCTGCAGTCACGAAGCAAGAGAGCGTGTGCAGGAAGATAGCAAAGGAACTGTACTGAAGAGGGCCCGTGTCATATAAAAACACAAACAAAGAAATCAATCGGTTTACTAGTTGCCGGCCGAGTTAAGCGAATATCAAGCCCAACGGAGAGTGATAACCCATCATTAGGCAGGCGTTGGAATAAGCTGAAGCTGTTCATTTAATTCCCAAAAGAGAAGAAAGAATTAAAATTCCATCCCATCCATGCGACGAAGATGTCACCGCCGAAGAAACTTGGAAGAAGCTTCGCAACCAATGGGCCAGCCTGGAAGTATCTCACGACTGACGACCAGGAGAAAGAATTTCATTTTCAGTTTCCCCTCGAATGCAGAGAACCGCATCGGAGGATTTTCCCAAGGCACCCACGCCGACTGTAGGTATGCTAAAACACGACAGCGTTTTCAGATTACTGCCATCAAGTTACCAAGAAATAATTCAGCGTCGTTAAACAAATAAACCGGATACAGGTGAGCCAGTGATTCTTTTGTACACCAAGACATTCAGCGGATCAATTCCGCTAAATGTACAAAAAGGTTAATCGCCGGAATCCTTACTGCAACTCGGAAAAATATTCCTTCTAATAATAATCCAAGAACATTTCATGCGGGCAGTTTCACGCAGATATTAGGTATTATATGCAAACAGCTATGATTATTCAGCCTAAATTTTTAAATGCGGAATAAATTATTAAACCTCGAATCGCCCAGGAGAGTAATCCGAAGGTGGTGGTGCGCTTTATCGATCGACGAGGCGCGGGGCCGCGGCCGAAACCGGATAAGGGCCGCGAGGGTCTTCTTCCTCCGTGCACACCCTCGTGGAGGGGGATGGGGTCAATCCCTCCCAACCCCACTCCCCACTAAACCAATTAAGGCTTCACTTGGAGGGCTTCGCAGCGCGCCGCCGCGCATACGCAGAGCTTCGCTTTCATTTCACTTTAAGACACCAAAGCATACCAGTCGTTAGTCACCGCCACTGGATAACTTTGGAGAACCTCATGACTACGAACTAGAATGAAAACATCATATGCGATTTAAAATATATTCGCGGCATTGATGGTGAAATTCGACTAAGGCTTCTGCAATTACAATGCACGAAAACGTCAAATATAAGACTTGGTAACTCCACACAGAAAATAAATGCCATTAAATGAAAAAAAAACAAAGTAGTTTTCCACTGCTCCTTATTTTGATACCATTGGTTTCAGGTGATCGCCTGATGACCACGCCTATGCACCGAAACTAGAATGTAGTGCCCAAGTAAAGAGCAGTGGAAAAATGCATTGCGTTCTTTATTTAATCAACATGAACTTCCACCAGGTTGGGCCAGAAACCATCGAATACTTTTGATGCCACTTAGGTTTCGCAGTGGTATCAGGCCTGCTGGCGATGCTATTCTATTATCTTCTACGTGGAATTACCAATATTTTTTATGATATTCATCAAGACTAAATTTCACAAAGTTACGTCTACACAATTAATTATCACTGGTAACTTTGAGGTTTTTTATAATATTACCAAATTCGAAGCTTCCTTAGGGTCTGAGAAAAGAGGCTGGTGTGCCTTATTCTTGCATGAAGCAGGTATTTTACTCATCAAAACATGCCGTTAAAATTGCCACAAAAATTATGTTGCAATCCTTCCAAGGGTTTTCCGAGCTTAGGGATATACACAGGCATATACTTCTTTCTTAATCCAAAGAAATATGGTTCTCAATGGGTTTTATCAGCTTGAAATTCGAAACATACACTACTTCTTTATTTCATTTATTAATAGGTTTGCGACTTCGAGGTTATTCCAATTTTGGGTTATTAAAATTTATGAGCTGACACTCACCGAGGCTAAAGAAAAAATATCAATATATGCCCGATAAACACACACTTCGTTCATTGACAAAACAAATGAAAATTATGATCGATGTTCATTCCAGGAGATGAGAACAATCACACGTTCATGCGATTGAATAAATCAGACGACGATGGTTCCTTCCTCTCGTATTGCACTTCTGAACTTGGAGGTGCAAGTTCAGCCAGCCAATTAAAGGTTACTCCGGAACGCCCAACTGCACACAAAAGGGTGATTCCCCGAGCGATTCGAAGGGGGGGGGTGCGTGCATCCTCGCGAGAGAGGGGGCGGGGGGAGTGCAAGGATGGGGTATTTGGGTCAAGAGAGCCCACCCCACGAGGCCGATCGCTCGCTCCCGTGATTACGCGACGCGAGGGGCGCACTGAAGGAGGGATCGCTCGCTTCATTATGGCGCTCCAAACGAGGGAGGGCAATTATAACCCGCAGTTCACTCTTCTGACCGGAGGCGATCGGGGCCCCGCAGTCCGCCGACACTGCGAAGGTGAGCGCCGGGAAAAACCAACTTGATTGTGACGCATTCACAGTGTCGGCGGAAACAGATGCATACGAGGCACGGAGGGACTACGAGATTAATGAAACTGGAAAAAGCCACGAGAACCGATTTCCTCCCGGAAAATGTTTGGAGTGAGCAGAGGAACGAAATGGAATATGAACGCTTGGTAATCCACGATGCGCTTTCAAAGCCTACCTTATTGGGAATCAAAGTGCGCCTCACACGCCCAACGACCGCAATTCAATCGCGAAATAGGCGGCGGGGAAAAATATTTCCCTCGGGAATCTCTAATTTGAGGAGTAGAGCGGGGTAATGTATGTTATCTTCAACGGGAATGACAACGACTTTTTAAAAATAAAAATTATAAGGCCCCTTGTTAATTAAACGGCAAAATGAGATGCGAATATTTGGAAAGGTGGCTTGTAGGACACTTATAAACGCATTTAAAAAAATTAAATTAACAAAATATGCTTTTAGAGCAATCATACGAGTACAATACTCACGTCCGAGGTATTTCATGCATTCAACGAACGACGCCGATATTTGACGTAGTTTAACTCAGAAAGTTAAACACGGGAGAAAATCGGCGCCAGAATATGCCGACATTGAACTAACGTGGGCCACGCGGCAGCGGACTGATTCGCGATTAAAAGGAGCGTTGTTTTCTCGTATCGCATCGCATAACCATTGGAATCGGGGCATTAGGATGGAAGGATTTCCTTTAGGTATTCCCGAGTCACCGAATGGAATCTTCAATAGCCTCACAAATCACCATCAATTCCCATTGAGCCATGTCGTCTGCAACGTGAATAAACATGTGTATTTAAGTAAAACTGATAACCACATTAACATCAATAGAATATCTCATATTAAGGAAATTATAAATTTAGATTCTGGTCCATTTCTCCATGGAATTCAGGGTAGAGCAAATTGGGCACAACTCGAAATGGCGTGCTAGAGGACCACAGGGGGACCCCTGCCTATTAGGGCCGGCGGCAGCGGCCATCCGAGGTGCTAGCATAGAGCAGAAACCCCCGGCATAACCCAATTTCCGACCGCAGCCACTTCGGCGCGCCGGCCCCGAATTACGGTGCTGGCGCGGAAGGTGGAGGTCACCACCTTCGCACCAAAATCACCAGCCGGCAGGGGGGGTTTGGAGGTGGTCGCCAAAGGGGTGGCAGCTACCGCACCCCACCCCTCGCAGAGCGGATCCCCCGAATGCCAACGATCGGGGGCCGCGAGGACGGGGGTGGGGGCCTCCGGGGAGAGATCGTGTTAACACGGGCCCCAGTCGCCATCAATCAGGGGTGGGGGTGAGGCGCACGCCCCTGGGACCCCGACCGACAACACACGCGGAAATAAACCCCCCTGGTGATGGTGCACCCCACGAGGTGAGGCGCGTCGCCCCCCGGGCAATGAGACCACTGTTCTCGCTGGCACTTTCAAGTTAAACACGCGTCCGTTCGCTCCGCGCGGAGCACGGCTAATGGCATCCGGGGGCGGCGACGGCCAGCAGCCACCTCGACCACCAACTCGCACCCCCTTCCCCCCGGTATCGCCATCGCACCCGAGCGCCGCCGCCGCCCCCAACATTCCCACCCGACCCGAGAAATACAACGTCGTCCGTACTCGGTGTTTTTCAGCGACATTCAAAAATTGATTGCCCAGTAGCCTGCCAGATGTTCACCAAAGCAATACGCTTTTCTAATCTTTCTTCATACATCCGCCGTTGACTCATCTTCTGGTTTTTCATTGTTTGGGGGTTTTGCTAAAGCTATTGTCACCTAGAAAAAAAACATTACCCCTTCATGATTTTCAACCGTAGAGCAGTTGCGGGGAGTTCGATACCTACAACAGACTCCAGCGGCCGCTATGACACCGGCAGTGGGAAGCTGAGGGACCGACCGCATTCTAAATCTATCCTTTCAAATCGCTATAGGTTGCAATTCTTAGCACACGAAAGATGAACCACTATTCACCGCGGCCACAGTTCCAATTGAATGCAATTTATAATAAATCGGAAACGGAAGTAAACCAATCAAATACCTCCACAATGACTCGAACAATATGTTAGCGAAATATATCCAAAATATGCCACTCAAACACTAAATATATGAGTCAGGTGAATGGAAGGTATCGCGGTATAAATAACCCCATTCCGCAGCAACTAGGAACTAAAGCAGTGTTATTAAAACTATCTATTCCAAATGTAGATGTATTTATTTTCTACAAGAGTCGCAAAAAACTATTTCAAATAGATTCAGACTTCAAATTTCTTAGTTAACCGGGAACCGAATCATTGTTCCTATGTTATTTTTGCAATTGAAATCATCTTTCTTCCCGCCGCGTGCGTCCTTTCGCTTGACGGTCCCTTCAAACTCATTTCAGTCCCTTTTCTTTGCACGTATAGCTACACCCTTGAGAATTCTTGCCCACCGTTTTGCATACTTTCGCACGTGGCTGCATTGACACGGGTGCACCATGCATATTTGTGTCGAGGGGGTCGCGGTTCGATGGAAACTAACAACTCCCGTGTTTTCCGATCGTTCGCAGTTGCTGACAATCAACCAAGAGTACAAGCCGATGTTGGAATTGCACAGCATCCTGACGGAGATGAAGGAGGAAGAGGAGAGGCAGGCGATGCAAACAGCAGGCGACGACAGCGCCGCCACGGATTCCTAAGCGGGTCCGACAGCTCAGTGGTTCAGACACTTCATCCACCATACGTAAACGTGAACCGGCCAAGGAGTCTAATGTTGGGCACTCCTGACGATGAACTTCCCTATTTGATAGAATGCCACTGTGTCTAAGGAAAGCATAAAATTGTAATTTCATAATTAATCGAGCTGCTAAATGACGTGAAAGACATGTCACTGGATTCAATCGTTTGACAAAGAGCATGAAAAGGCAGTCGTTAGCTGTCACTTCCGTGAACACCATCCTTTTCTCAAGAAGTCCACTCCCAGCCTTTGGCGAAGTTAAGCCAACCGGAATCACCTCTTAATGACAATAGTGCGACTCGGCGAAACGCCATGTTAAGCACAAATTTGAGTACATTATTAAAATATAAAAAATTGTTCACACAACAATTAAATTATTGACCCTATCTGACATACTCCATATGTGGGTAGTCCATAGTATATTAAGTTCTTCTACAAAGTGAATATATTCCCTTTCTTCAGGAAAGATGACAAGAAAAAATAAAATTATCTTCGAAGCAAAAATCTACAGGGAAATAGTCTCAATGGTAGATTTTAGATTTTGATCATCTTTAGCGATGCCTTGCCAATTCATTGGTAATGTATTGATTCTATGAAAAACTAGCAAAAATCGATGAAAAAATCGCAGCGCTGCTCTTGGTATCACTTTTCAAGGTTCATCATGCCATACCATTAGCTTGGCACCATATTTTTCATTGATTAGAATATACTTGCTTTCGTAGTATGATTTAAATGGCAATGACAACATACAGACTAGCTCCTTAAATAATTTTCGTGTTGTTCCCAGACACCAACTACAGAATATTACCTAGTTTATTAATAAAAATACCTTGATTATTATATAAAATTCAATTTAGTACAGACAAAAACCTGATTGTAACAAAACAAAAAATTGATTGTACAATTTTGAAGATAAAAGACAAGAAATGAGTAACACGGTGCCTATAGATTGAAGAAAAACAACCGAAACATACACTGAGTGAAACTAATAATTATTATTAAGCCAATTAATTCTAAATAAAACAGTTTCTGGCGTAACTTGGTGGAAAATCTTCATACTGACGTTTTGGAAAAGCAAAGTGGTTTGATTTATAAAAACGTCAGCCTATTATTAGACAATATTAAAATTTGCGGAAGATGACACGTTAAAATTTATCAACCTTCAGCGCTGTTGATCAAGATCATAAGTATTCACAATGACTAGTAGACCTATTACTGTCCCAGAGAGCCCTGCATTGAACAGTAAAACAGAAACGAAGAACACGAAAATGAATTTATACGAGGGTCATCCGGAAAGTAGTACCCGTTCGTGCCGCATGAAGTGCTGACGACGCGAGTAGCCGCTGGACGAGGTCAGATAGCTTCAGTGGCTTGTCTGCCTTCTCTGAGCCAAGTTGCGTGACGCTAGCATTGCCTGTGTTGTTTCTGTGATTGTTTACAATGTTTAAAAAAATTGAGAACGCCGCCAGTTGTGAAGTGAGGGCAGTGATTAAATTCCTCAATGCAAGAAACGTTCGCCCATGTGATATTCATCGCCAATTAAAGGAGGTGTATGGAGACAATGTAATGGCCGAGTCGTCTGTTCGGCGGTGGTGTCGCAACTTCAACATGGGAAGGGGGAACACACACGACGATGAGCGTTCGGGGAGACCGTCTGTCATTACAGACCAACTGGTGAGCTCAGTTGACGAATTCGTGAGGAACGATCGGCGCGTCACAATTGATGACATCTGTGAGCATTTTCCCAATGTTTCTCGAACAATTGTTCATGAAATTGTTAAACACCATCTGCATTATGCAAAAATTTGTGCAAGATGGGTCCCTCGCATGCTTACAGATGAGCACAAAACCAAGCGTATGGCTGCAGCACTGACGTTTTTGGGACGTTATTCTGATGAAGGAGACTCTTTCTTGACTCGCATAATTACTGGTGACGAAACATGGGTTTGTTATGCATCACCTGAGAGTAAACGACAGTCAATGGAGTGGCATCATGCTCATTCACCAAACAAACCAAAAAAATTCAAGACAGTTCTGTCCACCAGGAAACTCATGGCAACCATTTTCTGGGATCGACGAGGTGTATTGCTTATTGATTTTATGGCCCGTGGAGACACTATTAATGCCAATGCGTATTGTGAAACATTAAAGAAATTACGGCGGGCAATACAAAATCGGCGGCGAGGTCTATTGTCTACTGGTGTCATTCTCGTTCATGACAATGCCAGGCCTCATGCAGCTGGGATAACACAAAAACTTTTGCAGCAATTCAAATGGGAAACTTTCGACCATCCACCGTATAGCCCGGACTTGGCCCCTTCAGATTTTCATCTCTTTACAAAGCTTAAAGACTTTTTGGCAGGAAAAAGATTTGACAGTGATGAAGAACTTAAAGAAGGAGTGACCCTGTATCTCAATGAGCTGGCGGCGAAGGACTATGCAGCAGGAATACAGAAACTTGTCACACGTTATAAGAAATGCCTTAATTTCCTTGGAGATTATGTTGAGAAGTAGTTTAAAGTATCCTCTTTCAAATAAAACTTTTTATGTTTGTTAATATTTACTTTTGTGTCTTTATTTCACGAACGGGTACTACTTTCTGGATGACCCTCGTATAAAAAAGTAGTACGAAAATATTTTTTTAATCACAAGACTACGTACACAGACAATGAGACGAAATGCATAACTGTAATGATGATGAATTATACTTGAGAACACAATGGACGGTGCTCAAGTATTTAAAATCAACGAGAATCGTATGTAAACGTTCCCAGAAGGAAATAAACTCGGAATGTTTACAATCCGAAACATCAAAGCCGAACAGTCTGCGAAACCAAAAACTTTGCAGTTGGCAGAATGCGACGAACACTTAAACAAAAGGCCTAACTTCTAGAACATGGGCGAATGAATACACCAATTCCATAATTTCAACCCTTAATCATTTAAAATCACATAGGATATGTCACAACATAGTGGATAGTATTGATTTCCTCACTGGTAACACAGGCCAACAGTGTTTTTGGTGCCGGAGGTTTTAATGTTGATTTAAAGAACAATTGGGGTGCTGAATCCAATTATGACACTAGTTTTTTCCTATCAGCTATAGTTTTCAAGATATACATACTGTATGTTTGTTACTTAGGTAAAAAAATCTTCTACATGATGATATGGGAATATTATATTAATAACACAGGCCAACAGTGGTTTTGGTGCCGGAGCTTTTAAGGCTGATTTAAAGAACAATTGGGGTGCTGAATCCAATTATGACACTAGTTTTTTCCTATCAGCTATATTTTTCAAGATATACATATGTTGTTACTTACGTAAAAAAATCTTCTACATGATGATATGGGAATATTATATTAATAATTATCTCATTGGCCTACAATATAGAAATATACATAAAACTTATTGACAGTTTATTGAAAATAAAAGGAACACCGCAGAGTGGTTATAAATTAGTATACTTATAGATTTATTTAACTTTGAAAATTATTTTCTGGAATATATCAAATATTAAAACAACTAATCGTAAGATGTGCCATATCTAAAAAAGTAGAGCTGTTAAATAAAAACGGATTTCATATTTGGATTCAGCTCTACAAATATAGTTAAAATCATCACAAAGATTCCCGGCACCAAAAAAAAAATTTTTTTTGTAGGCCTGTGTAATCAATGGATGCCGTCACTATCAACGACATGGACATCATGTGCGTTGAAGTTCTTGAATTTCCCATGACAGAGCGCCCGGCCTCGAATTCCTCAAGGCAAGAGAGAGACCTGGAATGCTTCTGGAGATGGCCAAGTCGAGAGATGGAAGGCCGTGCACCTCTCTGCTGAGGTTTCAGACGAGGACTTCGGTTGACCGACCACGCTTGGCTATGCGTGCAGCGCCATTTCAAATGCCTATTCAAAGAGAGCGATGCCTCCGCAGTACTTACTCCACTAGAAAGAAGAGAAAGTCTACTTTCACTTCTTGCCCGTCATTTCCTTGACAGGTCCTCTCGGAGCGAACGTGTTAATTTATTTCTTTGGGTTGGTACAATGAAACGGGAGCTGCTCACGAATGGGTTGGGCGTTTTCCATAAGTGTGACAAGTCGCGCGGGTGGTCCCCCCATTAGGTCATCCGGCTCACGCCATTGCCCCCCCGCACCATTAGTGTGGGCCGGATCTAACTCCGACCTGCCCGGAGCATTTTCTTTCCTAGTCAAGTGCGCCGAACTTTCAAGTATTCTATCCATGCATCACTTTTGACCCTTCCGATTGACCCGGAACGTCACTGGGAATATTAAGGAAGTGCCCTCCTATCGCCTTCCTAGGGATCGCTTGAGTCATGACTTTGAATATCAGCTGCGGTAAGTTGACTGCCATCTCATCTATTATTGTTCGCCATCCGTTAAGGAACAAAATTCCCTGACCAGCTCACCTTTGAAAATGATCTTGCGAGGACTTTCTCCATTTAGCAGGCGTACTACATTTGCAATTCACATAGAATTCATTCCTGTTGGTTTTTTATCTCAACATCAGAATCTGTAATTAAAATTGGCAATTTTCCACAAAATAAAATTTTATTAATGCGACCGGTTTTAATGTAACTACATCATGTGATGTAGTTACATTGAAACCGGTCGCATTAATAAAATTTCATTTTGTGGAAAGTTGCCAATTTTAATTAATCATGATATTCCACCATATCACGCCTGAAAAGTCTCTTTTTATCAGAATCTTTCACACGCAACCACTCCAAAAATTAAATGCTCTCCGTACGCCAATGATTAACGACGGCATGCTACTCGATTAAGAAATACTACATGCCCACTCTAGCGCCCTGGCGATAGAGCGAGGGAAACCCTTTCTTATGCCTGCGTCTTTAAAACCAAGGCAATGAATATAATCATGAACTGTGATTTCCACCGACATGGACCATGATTACGCTTAAGTGTACCGAAACACGTGGTGCCATAAAAGCAGGGAATACACTATTCCTTAAGTATGGACATCAATTAAATATTGATCGTCTATTGACCAATTTCCTTTTCTACATGGATCTGCGCCGGTTTATTCACCTGCCGTTAGTGATGCCCTCCTGTTATTGAAAGACGATACGCCCACCGTCAATCGTTAAGAGCGATTTCAGAAAGTTAGCATTGCAATTGCAGTGGTAATTGTACGCGGGTGTTCATTGAATGCATATGTCCGACGCACGGTTTTCCACAGCAAGGATTTAGGAATTATTTTCTGGACTCTACCAATAAAAACAATCCGCCAGTTTCGATACATCGAAAGGACGGGAGTGGAAATTTATTGAATGGGCCCATCTAATCTATCCCGAATACACTTGTCGAATGGCGGCCGTGTCGTTAGTGTTAATTCTATACGAGTCGAATGAATCTCTTGTCATCGTATCCATGGAACCAAGGGAATGTCTTATTGGTAGATATGAATTGTAACCCTATGAGGATAATTCCCAAATTAAAAGGAAGGGAAATGGCAGAGAACAGGAAGAATGGAAGAGAGGTTACATCTAAACTCTGGCTTCAGTGTTCTGGGGCCATCACCACTGCAGCCCAGAGAACCGTTGAACGAGGAGAGGCCAAGGTAATACACTTTCTAAAACGAGAGGTAATATCGCTTTTCGACGAGAGACGCGAGAAAACGTACGCACCACATTGGATAGCTGGCTGTCGCGGGAACTGTATCATCGGTTTAAAAAGAGGGAAAATTGCATGTTCTCTACAAAGTAAATTACGATCAACCTATCCAGACCATCGTCATCGAAACCTTAGGACGCCCGTCGGTCTCTCGAGATGATTTAGGATGGAGGGACGGTGGAAAAACAGTTCCCACGCCTATTTCGTCCTCGAAAATACCGAAAACCCGTTCAGCTCCAATTCAATTCCTGGCTAAACGCCGAGCACCTCAAGAGCGACACTCTTTCGCCCACCCTTATCTTAATGATGGTCATAACAAGAGCAGGTGCGGGTTCTCGAGAACGGAGGCGACCGAATCGGCGCCCCTGACGCCGAATCATTATTTCGAGACACGGAAGCGAAGGGTGACAGGGGTCCCAGACACAGTTGTCGAACGACGGGAAGATTAAAATCATGCCACGAAGAGAGAATATGGAAAGGGGCGGTTCGAGGTTTCGAACAAAGGGGATTCAGGGGAGCCCCAGGGGCGGGAGAAAGAAAAAATCATTATCCAGGGAGGGCGGGGAAAGAGATGAGACTGCGTTCGACGGCTGTTCCCGCGCTCACTGCACGCAGAGGAGCGGCACCACCTCCCATGCCTCCCCACAACCGCTCCCTTCCAACAACGGTGACTGCCAGCGTTATCATTACCACACCAATTCTCGCCCATCATCCATGCCAAGATATTTCAGCATAATTTGCGGTCGCACTAAAATATGTAAACTAGCCGTAAAATATTTGTAACCTAATGATTATATAGAAAATTTTACAGAAATTTATCTTAAAATTTGCAGATTGTTCACCAATGCGTAAACGAATGCAAATCCACAATGACCAGTAATAATTCAACCCGAAGACATTTGAGCGCAGCCCTGGACTTCCCCCATCACCCTACACAAATTCCATCGCGCCTCGCCTGGACCTTCCGTCCGGACCCGTACGCACGTGCGTACTTGGCCGGCACACCCTTCCCCTGGTCACCTTTCCTTCTCGGTTCTTGTCTGTCTCCAAGGTGTTTCAGGGGATGTGACATTTGGCTCTTTTTTCCTTGGCGTGCTCCACATCGTCTCCTTCATTGTTCTGGACACCTTATACATTTGTCTGGCTCGTCGAATTCCACCATTCGCCCCCAGCACCGCGCTTCGCAGCCTACTGGAGGTGCTTTGTGTTCCGGGGTACGGCGTCCGAGGTATCCGAGGTACGGCGTACTCACTGTTCCAGTGAGTACGCCGTACCTCGGAAGGGGCGTTAAACTGCGGACCTCTCGACGCCTTTCGTTAAGAGGAGGCCGACGCCGGGTTTCTCTCCACCCTTTATCATTTCCCATCCACCCCCTATGACGTAAATGACCTCAGCTGTCGGTCCCTTCCCCTAAAACGACTACCAGCCCAATGAAAAAGACACGCCAGTCACTGGGTGGCGCGGCATGAGACGGCGACGTGGGCCAAGGGAAGCAGCTGGCGGGAGAAGGAGCGGGCGGGGGCGAAGGCTGGTCGCGGGGAACCTTCGGCCACCCTCGCAGCTCGAGAAACTCCCCAAGAGATATCGATGCAGTCCTTGGGATCCACTATGTCACCGCAAATCCTTCGACGTGCGCACGACAAGACCGAATCCCACAGGGTTCGCTTCCCGACGACCAAGACACAGAATCATGGCGCCCCGATATCACTAACACCAGACACTTTTGCCGCAACACATTGTTGATATGTTGATAGTTGCCTTCGTCCCCAGTCGAACTCGTCGTCTCAGGACTACATATGCCACGAGGCGAAAGAACAATCATCCGCGCAACAAGTTTTTTCACCCTGGAGCGGGAATTGCCCTGTAGGGTGGCGAATTTACGCCGAGTCCGTGCGTATACTTTTTCCCACTGTAAAACTTAATATTATTTTGCTGGATGGGAGCCCACGAGTGCATTACTGAACTCCTTTAAATGCAAATTACTTCACCGAATGGAAAGGCAGCATTTGGAACAGCCTCGGGTGCCGCTACATGTACAGGGGTAACCAACAGTTCGGGATGGCCATGCCACGACGCCTGCAGACGCGACGGGGGGAGTCAATAGTTCGTACGACAACACGCAAGTCGTCACACGCAAATTGTCGGAATCAAAGACTTGCTATTTAAGGGCTCGTATACAAGATCATAAGACAAAATGTATTTCCTGTCGGAAAAATTCATATATACCTGGGATAAACAAATGAGGTAGTGTCCCACGTTATTTTCGCATTTTATTTTAAACACACCGATCTAAAATGGTTTAATGGTTCCAATTGAAGCAGCTCAGCAGCAATAGGCATTTGAATGGTGAACAGACTCGAACTGCCAAAGTTCTATAAATATTCGAGCGAAATATTCTTTCGCCCAAACACATAAAAGTGGATGATTGTACACAAATGGATTCTATCTAACAAGATGTCAGAATACCAAGGCAAAATCAACCAGCGGGATAGGGTGATGTGACCTAATACGGCTCATGCCGCGGATTTAATTACAGGAATCTTGGAAGAAAACTATCTGTTGACGATATGATTCGTAATGATTAAACCTACCAGCGTATTCGCAATATAGATAGTCCATTAGGTGACACATCGTTTAACTTTAATTCCCGTGGAATGGGTGCAATTTTGGAGAATTTAACATGGTATCAAACATTTCGAGTGGGAACCACTAGCCTCCCTCCTCGATGAATTAATTACTCTGCCATCGAATACGTAATCAAATCACAAATTCCATCTCCGGACTCTTGAGACCATTTCGCAGCGATTAATCCGGGATGGTGATATCAGATTGCGCTTTGATAGCACTGAGGCCAGAGTTAAGTTTTCAATGAGGAAGGAAGTTCCTTTTTCCAGAGGAAGTTATTTACTCTAGACAAGAGTGCGCGCGATAGCCACTGTTACGGTTTTTATGCTGGAATGACATGGGGGAAGGTAAATATTTTTGATATGTTAATGAATAAACATGATATCTAGCAGGTCTGTCATCGCAATGTTAAGGAGAACTCCTCCTTGTCTTATTCTACGGAGCGTGGGTGTAAATCATTAAATTAAATTCCACCCACTCACCCGTGGCCCCCACCAAAATAGAAACATATCCCTTCCTGGAAAGCATGCATCACATCATTTAACCGATCCTTCCCGTCTGGACCACTGCCTCCCTCCTTCATATCTTATACATTTGCAGGCATTGAGAAAACAAATTCTATTAATTCCATGTGGTATTTACTCATGTATGATATTGAGTGAAATAAATTAAATATATTTTTTCTGAAATCCTAATTAACATTTGAGCCACGGATTACTAAAACATATTTCAGGGATGATTTCGGGTACGCACGTCATAATATAAGCATTAGTTCTGTAAATGAGTCTTAACATATGCATACTATGCTGTTAAGTGTTGGTTAACTTGATTTCGCACGCAGCTATATGGGTTCTCAGGATTAACAAAGAGAAGCGCAGGGTAAATATCACCTAGAAGATGATAAGTTTGGGTTCGGGAAGAGTAGAGGCACGCACGAAGCCATTGAAGTAAAGAGATCACTAATAGAGAGGAATATAAGAATACAATCAGGACGTATTTGCCTTTTTCAAAGATTTCGAAAAAGTGTTTGAAAGAGTGACTAGCAAAAAACTTACGAGTATATCGCAAAAATAGAAAGAGATTGGAGGGACAGGAGACTAATCCGCAACCTGTATATGTTTCAGACTGCTCAGGTGCGAGTGAGGAACGCAGAGTGCAGATGGACAGTGTTATGAAGAGGTGTAAGGCAGGGTTGCTCATTATCACCGATGTTCTTCAACATACGTATATGTGGAGGAAATGATTAAAGAGGCATGGGAAGAACTGGAGGTAGGAATGAAAGTCTTAGGGGAATTCGTAAAAACAGGTTTGCCGATGACCAAGCTATAGTTTGTCAGTCAGCCAAGGGGTTGCAAAGCTTTGCTTAATGAATTGGAGGTTCAGGGCGAAAGATATGGTACGAGAATCAACATAAATAAAACAAAGGTTATGCGATTGTCCAGAAAGAAAAAGGCTAAGCTAAACATTAAAAAAGGAGGGCCAAAACTAAAGCAGGCAGAACAGTTTACGTACCTCGGAAATGTTTTGGACCAACGTGGTCAAAGTAGTTGGGACCTAAAGAAAAGAATTGCACTAGGCAAGGAGGCTTTCTCAAGGAGGAGGGAGTTGATGACGGGGACATTGAGTAAGGATGTTAAGATAACACTCGTAAAAACTCTGACATGGAGCGTAGCTATGTACGGTGCGGAAACGCGGTCAATGAAGCAGGAGGATAGACGTAGATTGGATGCTTTTGAAATGTGGGTGTGGAGAAGAATGGAGGAGGTGAAATGGACCGAAAGGAAAACAAATGAGGAAGTACTAGAGATGGTGGGTGTTGAGAGAAATCCTATGGAGGCAGGAAAATGGATGAAAGGCGTATTGAGCGGTAGTGGAATGTTGAAGAAGGTAATAGAGGAGAGAGTTTTGGGCAAACGAGGAAATGGCAGGAACAGGATAAGGATGTTGGACGGGATGGAGGGAGGAAGAAGTACACTGAGATGAAGAGAGGCTATTGGAAGGTTGGATATCAGGCTGTGCTTTTTTGCTTGGGAGGGTCAGGAAAATGTAGTTTTTTACATTTGTTCAGGCTGCATTTATCCAAAACCTACCCAAACCGGTAGATTACCAATAATAACAATACGTTGCTGCATTCCACTAAGGTGTTCAGCATGCTTAAACTCCCATTTCCGGATTTCCTATACCCCTAGGACGCAAAAAAAACCCTTTTTGAAAATACGGCTGGGAACGGACCCACAGATCCGCAGGGTAGCCAGCGCACCCGAGAGCCTTCCCCCCGCGGATTCAATGCAAACACTGGGTCGACGCCTTCATCGACTGTAAGAAGCTCTATTACACTAATAATGCTCGACGCGCCTGCTCTCAAATTTCTCGGTGCATTTAATCGTCACGACTCCCCTCAAGTCTAGAGCGTAACTAGCCACCGGGAAAGAATTGTTTTGCTTATAGATTAATCGATTGCCAACGCACATGATTACGTGCCTTCCCGGTGCATTGCTTGCCTGGAAATGGCGAATTCCGAGAACGACCTAGCTTTTCGATTGGGGTTCCGACGGGGATCGGCGGCAAGGGGTAAGCCACCAGGAGAGGAACCGGGGGGGCTACGCTTGTGATCTGCTTGATTCCATATTCCCCAACTCTCCTGTGTTCGCCTTTCATGTGTGTCCCCTTATATCTGTATCCATGTGAATGAATGTCCACACAAAGACAAAAACACAGAAACATACAAAAAATGAAAATCTCGCTACATTTTTAATTTCTGCGATTAACCCTCAAAAGACCCCTACCCTATCCTCAAAAACCATAATTCCACCGTTTACTTTTTTCCCCAAATGTCCCCTTTCTTTCAAACGCCCCGCCAACTTATCAGACCTTTTCGAATCAACCAATCCACTCCCTAAATCCCCGCCCCGTCACAAAACCACTCCAATGCCCTGCAATAAACCTAGATGCAAAACATGTCCTATTTCCAAAACCAGAAACCCATCCCTCTCCCAACCGCTTTTTAACTCTCTCCCACCAATTCCCTACGCCTCATGTACCTCCAGCAATGTCGTGTACATTCTTTACCTTGCCTTTTATATTGGACAGTGTACCACACCCCTTAATATTAGAATCAATAGCCATCGAGCCTCGTGCAAGAATTCTTCCCCGATTGGCATGCTCCCAATCTCCAAACACGCCTCAGAACTCAACACCGACTGCTATAGTGTATCCATCTTAGCATCCCTCCCACCCTCCACAGAAACTCAAAACACTAGAGTAAGCCTTCACCTGGCTTCTGGAATTGCCCCGGTATTAATATTACACATTAATTACCCCTTTATGCACATACTTCCATCTCCCCTATGCCCACAACACCTTCCATATCATCCCCACACTTCTTAGTGCCTAAACATAGATTTGGTTTCAAATCTATAAACGGCACGCAATACAATAAATGGAAATTCTATCTGTATTATCTCGAGACTTGGATGGTCCAGGGTGTGCCAACATAACTTCCTTTCCATAAATCAAAGCCCATAAAGGAAAGTTCTGTTGCCACACCCCGTATTATTCTTAGCGGTCACCCTTAGGGCAGTGTGCCTAACTTGAACTGGAGTTGGGACCGACTGGAGAATGCTAACGCACGTCCATGAAGATCGAGAGCAAGGGCGTGGATAGAAATCGAACGCCCGCGACAAAGCACCGTTGCTGACAATGGCGCCAAGGGAACAGACCTCTCTTCCGACCCATTCAATCGTCACACGGAGGAATCGTTTAATTAGATGCCTAGAACGGAGTGCCATCTTATGATATAATTTCGATTTTCCAAACCCTCTATAGATTTCTTGGCGAGTGCTCCATCAGCGTACAACTTAAATCAGCACCAGGTTTCTACGGTGCACTCGGTTTGCACAGCCCGATGTCTAAGGAATGGGGAGAAAAACTGCCCCCCTGGGCAACATTAAAATGGAAATACAATTTTTATTCGCAATTGAATCCCTCACTGTTCTTAAACAGCGGAGCTATCAGAACGACTGTTATGTCCCATGATGAATTTCTTGCACGAAAACTCGTCAACTCTTCGCCCTCTTGGCTGGATCCTCACGCCGCCCCTCCGATACACACACACTCTCTGTCGGCTCAATGGCGTCTTTTTTTAGTTCAGAGCATGATCACGTCGACGCCGTGCTTCTCTCCACCTTTCCCTCATTCCCTGAAAACCCTGACCAATGCCAAAAGTTCACGAGGACCTGCATTATATTGGATTTCAAATTGCCTCTCAATTGCGTTCACCGGAAGTGAACGCAATGGAAAGGCAATGATTTTACATACGGCTTACCTCGTCGCTTCACATTTGCTGGGGATCAGACGAGGGGGGGGGTTTACCTTTGGTCCGCCAGCTGCTCTACGAAAAGGTCGCTCAGTATTCCCCCGCTAAAGTCGCGGCGGGCATATTTGGTGGGGGGGCAGCAGTTGTGCGAGGCTGGACGAGATGCGAACCCGGGAGTTGGGATCGCCGCCAAAACCGTCGGGGCCCACGGGGAAAGAGGGGGGGGGAGACAGGTTGCCGGACATGGGTATCACTACGCCCAGGCAGGCGTACCCTTGGACGAACTAATCAACTTGGAAGTTGTACGAGCAGATTTACTGTTCTTTTCAAACTACTTTCAACATCCGTATCCGAAAAATAACAGACAGCAACCAGTAGCCATTCAATACCCCAATTTCAAGTAATGGATATCATTACAAAACTCTTTAATTTACTTAACTTCTGCCTGACATCTCACATTCACAATTTAATGAGAATACTTAGCATTAAATGCCATTTTCTAATGATTACTACTAAAAACTGACGAAACGACAAACCCTGGGGTTAGATCACCATAAATACGGCACTATGCAAGAAGTATAGCAACGCCACGATACGGAAAGCACAACTCTTCTATCCTAGAGGTGGTCTCGATCATCAAGGAGTCAAATTAGGAGGGAAGGGGGAAAAGGAGAAAAAACACGGGCCATGCAAATCGAGAAGGTAGGTCAACAGAACACCTCTCATCTATTTTTAATATACCGTAAAGCCACACAGTGTTTAAGAAAGTACAATGGTTAAACTCCAATTAATGCCAGCCCACATACACACTAGAAGGTACAACAGCTATACAGATTTCCCCATACTAGGTATTCCATAGGTATACTGCAGTCGGTTAATTAATTACACAATTTCCTGAGAGCTATCCGAAATGTACAAAAATGTGATCATACTACATTATCTACAAGTGCGAAGGTGTTTCATTTATAAGTTCAAATGGGTGTTGAATTGTTTAATGCAAATGATTACTTTGGGCGATCTAATGAATTGATTAATCAACATAAAATGATAACTGCCAAAACACTGAAAAGAGGAAGGTGCATCAGATCAAGACAGACATACTTCTACGGCGGTCCTAAAGTAAAACGAGGGTGCTGTGGACCAATACCTGTACGACTGAAAATTCAAAATAAACTAACAAGACTGCTGACGGGACATCGGCAGCACCGGCATGTCGCCCAATCAATGTCAATCAACGTTTGCTATTTCCTGATCTAAGTGAATTAAAAAGAACAGCCAAAGGTAACTAAAAGTAAATTTAAAACAGTAAAAGGAGGAAACTAATAACGAAAAATACAAAAATATAACTACCGCCAAACACGATATGTATATTAGTGGAGATCATTCCGAGAAAATAAGTACGAGTAACTAAAAAGAGGAGTGTAAGATATAAAAACACTTCAAAAATCGAATCTGGATATTACAACAAAAAGTGAGAGAGAGGAGACAGAGATAGAGAGAGAGAGTACTGGCTTTCTAGTTAAGGGCACGCGCGTGGCGCGCTTGTCACCTGTAGTTCGCCCAATCTCCACCATCGTCGCCAACGTCGACCCATGACGTCACTCATCATTCTCACGCCACCTATTGGTCTCCGCCGGTGCTCGGACCAAGGAGGGCCGGTGATTGGAGGTGGGGGTGTGGGTGATTGGCTGGGATGGATCGGGTGGATGGCGATTGGTAGGGCGGGATCGCGCTTTTTTGTTTTTTTACGGCGCTTGGTGATTGGTTGGGCAGGTGGGTGGTTACGACTGACGAGGATGAAGGGGAGAAAAACATTTGATTATGAATCATTTTACAAATTCCACACTTGCACAGGAGAAACAACATAAAAACATCTTCATCTTTTTTTTAAGCGCATGATCGCGCCAAAATGTGAATGAATGCAACCAAATCACACTGCTACATAAGTAATTACGAAAAAAAGAGTAGTTACTGAAACATACAGAAAAAAGGAACAAAATTCTCCTCCGGTTAGTTACTCCAAAGCTACTTATATAATCAATAACAAGTTTATTTACGGCAAATATTAACTACATATCCCAAAGAACACAACTACGTACTCTGAAATACCTCAAAAATTAGGGCGTACCTATGTGTAAACGTTTACGACACCTCCAACGTATTAATTCAATTACGAGTTCGACTACGAGTTGGAAGGCTTCAAAATCGTGAAAGTAATATTAAAAGAGGAACACTAATAACCATAAAAAAAGGAAAGCAACTAATTATGTTCAGATATACAAATGTTCCCAAATCACATGGCTCTCATAGCTACATTCTACATGAGACAGTAGAGGCACGTTCTTTGATGTGATAACAGTGACCATAGACAACAGCGGTAAAAAAAAACCTCAAATGCAAGACACGACCACCTGGCACCGAGTTAAGAAGTAATCTTTCTTACACATGAGTCGACTCACCACTTCAAGCCGCTATTGCAAAGCTGTAATCCCCCTAAATGCTGGCCGCAAACGAACATTTCGTAAATACCTAATTAAGTCATAACATTTGCCAATGCACAGATTTATTGCTCACGGAACTATATGCGGAATTATTTAAATGTGTGGCACGCAATGAATACCAGTAACCCTGGTGTGGCCTATTATTTAATTTCAACTTGTACATTCTCTTGATATGCTGAAAACTGCCGGATATCGAGGGATCCGGGTTCGAATCCCGGTCAAGGCGAATGATTTTTACTCTCTGAAATTGTTGCATTATAATACACACGTAGCGGATGACTCCGTTAAAGTTACTGTTGCGGCATCTCCCGCAGTTTCTTGAAATTTACTGAAAACTCATTCAAATAAGATCTAATCTACACTATAGGCTGGATTATTTTCCATTTCAATTGTTTCCCCTACCATATGAGACAGACCAGTAATACGATAGGAGACCTATGGCAACTGACATTCAATTCCCTTTGTCGGAGGAAGTTCGACACTATTTAACCATCAACTAGTTTGAATACTCGGGTAAAAGTGGTTTTAGGGAGGCTACTCACAGCTAAGGTCATTGGCGCTATTAGGGATGGATGGGAAAGGAAGAGTGGAGAGAAACCCGGCGTCGGCATTAGCCTACACTTGTCGAAAGGCACCAAGGGGTCCGCAGCTTAACGTCCCATCCGACGGACCGCCTACTCACTCAAAAGTGCTCTCCACAGAGCACCTCAAGTAGGGATCGGGATGCCACTGAAACATTGCCGTCACCAGGATTCGAACCAAGGCCCTCTCGGTGGGAAGCCAGTACGTTTAGTCACCGCACCATCCGATTCCTTTGAATACTCATTCATTGTCATTGTCACTGTGAAAGCATTGCGCCATGACCGGCCTCGGTGGAGGCGGGGTAACGTCCTCGTCTGCCGATACATTCGATTCCCGCCTGGGTGGATTTTCCTCCACCGAGGGCTTGGGTGTTTGTAATCGTCCTCCATTGTTCCACTGTTAATAGTCCAACGTAAAGGCCAAAAGTGCTTTTTTCGGACTAAGAATGAATAAATAAATAAATAAATAAATGACGACTGACAGCTACGAAAAGCACGGAATTAGAGTCCCAACTAAAGCCACGCTGCTTACGTTAAACTATTCATAATCCTAATCGCCAACTTCTTTTGACAAATGCATGTAGTCTCTGATAGCTCCAGCCCTTACGTTACACTACACGCAATGTCAGGTGGGTTTTATGTTACAAACTTCCTTCGGCATCTACCGTGACGCAATCCGCCGGTGGCCAACAAGGTGGGGCGACGACCAACGCCAGGCAACTGGACGAAAAACGCTGACAATGAGTCGGATAACAATCAAAGGTGATCGACGACTCGACTCGCAAAATCCCGTATTTCAATGTCATTAGTGAAGATGCAAGTTAAGTCGGTTCGCTCTCTAAATGTCCCCCGCTTCCCGTAATGACAGGATTAATAAAAACCCGAATGTGAATGGAAAACAGTCACGTCAAGACACCGTCTCCCTGAGCTACAAGTACATTCACAACCAAATGCATACGGTTCTTAAGGAAAATTTTAAGATTTCTAAATCACATCAGTTTTAATGTAGGCAAGACTTAAAATCTACAACAAAGCTGACATTCAAATGAGGTATGGAATAGAACTTATTCATTTTTGCTCGAGGTTTTTATAATCGTGCCCCAAGAATCTCGACCCCCGTCTGTCGGGGGAAGTGATTGTTGCCTCCTGGGTCATTCTCGCCACCCCAAGGTCACAATTGAGGGAGACAAACGCCCTTTCACACTCAGGCCAAAACATCAAAAGCTCTACTACTATTCTTCCGGAATGATCGTATTCCGCCACTGAAAAATCGCTACACCATTATCGTTCCATCTTTCAGGGAACTCACTCGAGACGCGAGCAAAGAAGGTGGTGCGCGGGGGTGGGTGTCGGGAGGAGAGACCCAAGCGCCACGGACCAGTCGAGTGCCGTTAAAGGTCCCCACGATGGGCAACATCAAGCCTGCGTCACGCGAAGACAGGGCGAAAGAGTTTCGCGGCCGCTATTGCTATTGCAAATCATTGCAACCCCTTGGTGCGCGAACGGATGAAAACTGCCGGCGCCGAGGGTAGACCGATTCCCACCGCCGGCGAAGAGAGCTCCGTCTCCAAGGGCCGTATCCCGTGCGCGCCACTCAGGCGGAGGCAGTGACCTCGACGATCCCAGACACGGGGCTCCCAATTGCGACAATAGCCAACCGATTTGGTGCGAGCGGACGCATAATTGTAGATGCAACTAAGGCACCTGAAACAGGCCGAATGGGTCGGGGGTGAAGTGGATGTTACGGGATGATTAGGCGCGGGCCACGGGGTTGGGGGGTGAGGGGGGTGCGGAAGCGGAATCGGAATCGCACGAAGTTCGCGCAGCGTGAAATTAATCGGAGTCGTCCATTCGCCCGTGTGCCCGTGGAACCATAACAAATGAATGGAGAGATCCGGAGGGGAGGGAGAACCAAGGCCACGAGCGGTGCTACCAACCCCTCCGGTCATGGCGCTGTGACGACCACGCCTGCCAACCCCAAACTACTTCCTCCACAAGCGCTCGTGGAAGCGAAGCCCAGACCCCAAGAATGCGAGGAGCAACCGTGGTACTCAGGGCCGTGACCTCGGGGTGCCCCCGTGGCATGGTGGGTCTCTGGAACTCAAAGCTGCAGCTACAACGAATGCATCCGAAACCTAAGGTGCCGCCAAGGTGCGGATCTCAGGGTGTCTCAGACACATGATGTGGTCCCAATACGAATGCCCAACCATCACAAGAGTTCTTTCATCAAGAGATTTCAGGGATCTTGGCAAAGCGATAATTACGAACTATGCTCGTGAGGAATAACGCAATACGGTGTCCTTAACTCCTCTTTTCACTTCCATATGAGCTCGTCTAATGTTGGCTGCTAATGTTTTCCCCGGAATTAGAGGTCGAACGTACCTCCTGCAACTTTATTTTAGTCCTGTCTCAATTCCAACATTCGTATTTGCAGGCCCTCATATATATAGGATGGGAGGTTGACGGCCGTGCCGTCGAAAAGTCAACTAGATATGTGATGGTCCTTTCTCTATTTCAATGCAAACATGTTAACCCTAGAACGGGAACGCTAGGTGAAAAAACACCCCAGACTGGTGTAAATCACGCGGCAAAAAGAAATGGCTTACCTTTACGACCCCCTTCTTGGTCAATTTTCCCGGACCCTTCAAACTTTTAGCCAAAACTATTTTAGCTCCCTTGATTTTTGATAGAAAGAAGAAAAAAATGAGCCCTCATGGAACCCTCAAAGTCGTACTGGGCCCGAGATACGGGCCCTTGGAAATTGGGGGTGTTTTTTCACCCCGCGATCCCCGAATAGGTAAAAAATAGCGATACCTTGCTAGCGTTAATAAAAAAATAAATATATATAATACGCATATGCACACGACGCTTTTTATACGTTTCTGTGGAACGCAAAATTTGTCGTTCTCATTACATTTCTCACAATTTATTAATGAATACAGCCAAGCCTCTTAGAACTTTATCTGATTCTTGATCTTACACGTTCTCCTTTGGATACTTATATGAAATGAAAGTACGATACAACAGTGTACAAAGTTTATTTTTGCAAAATTTCATTTTGTGCATTTCGGTTACATAAATCCTAATTTCTTACCCTCAATCAGAAATACTATCTATGTCGAGAGGAAAGAATCGTCCATCAGAATGAATCATTACTTGCCTTTATAATTTGTCGTCCGCAACCGATAACATGTCGCCGATTATGCGGGAACATATTTCATCAGTGACTAGCAGGCAGAGAAAGGGCCCCATCGTCCTACCTGTGGGTCGCCACATTTTCGCATTGGTAGCGCATTCCATTCCACTTCCTTTTCTTCACAGGTGACATAAGAATTCCCTAATCCACTCCATCACCTCTCCGTTCACACCGAGAAGTTTTAGTTGGGTAACGACGATGGCGTTCATCAAGTCCGTAGCTTTGGCCCGAGTACGAACAGTAGCATGTGTTAGAGTAGTGGCATGAATATTTTAATGCGCCCCCTTGCCATCGAAGCGTAATAAGATCCTCCCCTTTACATGCATATGGTTCCCAATTACGTCGCACGATGGCGTTGCTGTAGCGTAAACGAACAAGATGGCTGCAGTATTAAGTAATATTGGAGTGCAATCAGTTGTTTTTTTGCATTTTCAAGGGAAACCCGAAAAGCAAATCACCGTGAACTGGGCGAAAGTGTGTATGGGATAGTCTGACGACTCACGAGGCTAAATAAACGTGAAAAACCTTTCAATGTGACCACACACAACTGGAAGCCATGCCACGCAGTAGCCGTCGTCTCTCTGGTGGAGGAACGAAAGACGATCGAGAAGGTAAACAGTTAACCGACAGGCGACTTCAAACCACCGTCAGACACAAGGTCAGCGCACAAGACATGACCAACTCCAAAAGGCAAAGTCTCGGCACGAAGGATGCCTCGTCCGTTGACAACTATGCAAAAGAGGCGAAGGGCGAAAGGCATCCGCTGAAGAAATCTTGTGAATGGCCATGCGCCGAGGAGATGATGGCTTTTTCGGCAGCCGCATCACGATGGTCGAATGTTGGGCTTACCGCTCCATCCCAGAACCGAAGAAGGTAGCAAATATTGGGAAAAAGTTGGATTCACCTGCATCCTAGAACCTAGGTCTAGGACTATGGAACAGGGGAGAGTATTACAGAGCATATTATCACGGTCTACGACCAAAGCTACGCCCAGCGATTCGGTGCCTGGGACGACATCGAAAGGTGCTCGCGCTTCCTTCCCGCCAATGATACCGCTCACTGATAACGAAAAGGGACCAGAATGCTTGTAGCCGAAATTCCCCAGGACTTAGTTCATTACAATAAGTATTAACGTACAGGTTAGGGACTGCGCGAGGATAAGTGTATGTATATGTATATTTTTATATATGTATATGTGCGTGCATATATATATATATATATATATATATATATATATATATATATATATATATATATGTGCACATGTAAATATGTATATATGTATATATTTTTTTCTTACAGGTTCCCCCCACCTTTCCTCTCCTAACCCCCAACCCCCTCAACCCTTACCCTTCCCTCATGGTGCTACGCCCCCTGCCACACACCTTTTTGGTGGCTCGCAGGGTATTTATGTAGATGTAGAAAAACTGTGGCCCTTGGTGCGGGCCTGGCCCTCGCAGCCCCTCCCCGGAACGGCAACATTCACCAGAACCACCCTTCTCCAAGTGACTTTCTCTTTCGCCGACTGGCAGCGAACTCTTTTCCCATGGCCAAATAAATGTCAGACAATGACAATACGTCTTACATCGATGGGAAAAAATGTGTTCATCTGAACGGATCTAATGCAGACATGGACTAATAAATATGCAAATATGAGACTTCCGTCTCTTTTTTCTTCCACCAAGGTTGATGACCGCCCCTCGTATAATGAATATGGTGAGGGACCTTGCGGAACGCCTCCTTGAAATGTAAGAATATGACACCCACCTGAGCATTACGCCCCCTCCTCCCCTTTTCTTAAATGCATTAAAATTCTTGTCATAAATATCTCACTGTGTTTCAAGTGAATTACAGTTTATAGATCCGAGTCGGCTACTGATTAGTATAATTTATCTACGAAAGGAATCACATTACAGTCATACTGAATTAATATTTCGTAAGCTATTGTCGTCAGTGACCCTGGTTTTGCATTTAATCGGATAGTTCCTATTGTCAGTTTCAGAGATTGTGTAATGGGAGCCATCGCGAGAAACTCATCCTTCTGGCGCCGGTTTAATAAACACGCTTCCTCGCTGTAGTCTTCAGCAAGCACATCCAGCAATCACGCACTAGTTTCATCCGGGCAGTGCAATTAATTTTTATGATTCGAAACTGTTATTCGAACCCTTATCATGACATTTCCGTTGATTATTCGCTCATATGGCGCTGCGAGGGGTTCCGCTAGATGCGCCGGTATTTTAGTTTCCGCACATTGGTAACATTAATATAGCAGTTTTGCCTCACGCCGTCTTTGAAGTTTTCCCTGAGTTCTAAGCTTAAAGAAGATATGGTCGGACGATTCCTTCAGCTTTAAGAACGTCATGATTTTGGGATGCCATCTAAATGTGCACACATGTATCATTCTATTTTAGATTACACGCGGTGCTTGCGCATAAACTGTCTTCGTTGTTCTAGACAATATACGAGTTCATACTTGGAAATTTATTGCATGTTTACATCAATTATTGGAATTTATAGTGTAACACTCTGCATTTTTATCGTCGCTCTAACTTGTCCATTTTGCAATCTAGCCTCTCCTCTATCGTCTTGAGTTCCTTCATTAACGCATTGAAGGCATTCGTTGAACGTTTTTATGAATCTAAACTCAATCTTGGACGTTATACCCGCCGCTCTTTATTCCGTTGTCATTGAGTACACTAACAGTGACTATCGATTTTTGAGTCGCTTCATGTTATTGTAGACTGGCACAAATACACCGCCGCCAAGTTTGCTGCGCCGTCTACACAAGCTTTCGGAAAAACTCCGTCATCTGCTGTATCTTTAGGACAGTAACGTGTTGTTTGCATGACTAGGTCTACGTTTGTACTATGGGTATATTGTTTATGCCCTATAGTTTAGTTTTTAACTATACTTTAAAACTAAACTAACCTATTCGGTAATACGACTTGGAGGAGGGAGCCCTCCGCACAGGATGTAGGGGCAAAGAGCCGGCCGTAGGAAGAACTACCTTCGCTGGGTAGACCGCCACCCGACGCGAACCCACGATCCACTACTCCCGATCGCTTAGGAACAGGGAACTTTACTCAAGATTGATATGAAAATACTACCATCAGTACACAGATGTTTCAAGTCACGAAGCCGCTGCTATTCCGTTCGACTTAGTGATGTGCGTGGCATTAGATCAGTGGGCAAGTTTTTAATAACAAAGCAAGTAATCCAAAGAACAGCTAAGCATGAGAACAATTCCAAGTTCTGGAATAGAGTTTTCCCGAAAAGGAGGCGCCCCCTAATATTCCAACTGCACATATTTCTCTCCTTACCTCCCAACGCAGACTTCGAAGGTTTCGGGATAAACCTTTCGAAGTTTAATCCCTAATTATCGGAGAATACATAGATAGCATAGTATATACCGAACATGTACGCATTAACGTTATTAAATTATCACGTAATCTGATTGTCGTGCCCCATCAGAGAAACCTTACAGCTGCAAGACACACTCTGAAGAAAGTGCTCCCCACGGAGTATTTGTTAGACGACGACGACTCCCAGAACCGCGACCTCTCGGGTGAACAGAGGCGGCGCCAACGGGAAGGGGAGGAGGCGCCGGCCACCGTTTTTCGGCAGGCCCCTCTCAAGGGGGAGGGCACATGGGGGTACGGGGGTACAGAGAGAGAGAGAGAAGGAAGAGGGTGACCGTGCGCCCCGAGTGGGTGGAGGATGCGGTCGGGCCAAGTGTTCCGGAAACAGTTGAAATGCTCGCCGCAGGTTGGGCGGAGGGGTTGAGCTATGCGGGCGAATCCAGGGGCGGCAAGGCGTACAAAGGGGTGGCGGCCGCCGCACAAGAATCCGTCGGCGAAAAGTAGCCGCTCCCACGGCCCGGAAGGTGGCTCCCCGGCGAAGGCTGGCTCGGCGCATCTACGCCAACGAACGCCCGCACGAACCCCATACGCCAAGCATCCCTCCTCCCCCAACTCACACAGTTCTCAATCATAAACGCAGAAAACCCCGAATATTTACATGCAGGGAAGCTCACTTCAATAATATTAGTTATATTATTGCAAACATAGAAAGAGTACGTATGACATTAGATGGAGGGCTTCACCTGCAAATATGTATTCCTTAGTCATCTATTCGGAGTTTTAAAAAAATCCTCGACTACAAAATTAAGAGATACATATTTGAAACTGGAGGAAATCTTTCTCTTCCATTCTCATAAAGAAAAAACTGCCCAGCACACAATGAAACGTTACCGCGACATCACAACCGCCACGGGTGACAGAAGGTCAACCATAAGGGGTAAGATTCATTGTCAATCGAGAAACATGGAAAACTGTGGAAATAACCCCAAGTAAAAACAGACACAATAATAATATCAACGGCTAATTATAACACTAATAACTTTGCTTTCGAGTTTGGTACAGAGCAGCAGCGTTCGTGGAGCTCGGCTCCAGCCTCCCGAAGACGACGCGGCTGCACCCGCGGGGGAGGTGCCTCCTCTCCCCCGCCCTTCGTGAAGACGCAGACGGAGGCCTCTCCTCCCTCCTGATATTCTAGCTGGCCCCCGAACTATGGGCAATTACTCAAACGCAAGAACTCCATGTAGCCGTTAAGTGCGTCATTCCCATTGCTGTAAATGTAAGAACTTCAGCCATTCGGAGTGTAGGACTGAATTTCCGTGTTCACCAAAAGGACCGAAACGACTACACCGGCCCAGGGAAGCCAGTTGTGGGAAAAACTTGAGTAGTAACAGAGTTAATCGGATGAAAATGTATTCCCAAAGCATGGAAGTCGAGATTTCTATCACTGCTCTCTTGTCATGGCACATATTTCTCCTTTTGCTCATTTCTATGAGTGTTCATGGTCGTGGGTCCGGCTGGTTGACAAAATGCCGCATTAGTTCTCAAGCAAGGATCGCATTATTCAGGGATCAGATCGGCAGATAAGGCAACCCCGATGACGAAGGCAATTTGGGTCTCCGATGAAACGATTCAAAACATCCACTAGTTTGCTCCGACACAATTCGAAATCATAGCCAAACCATAGTTAAACACGCTGGTCACGCTTTTCATTATAGTTAAACACGCTGGTCTATTCTGGAATATGCCCACCTCTTTTGTATTACTTCTATCCGTCACGGAGTGTTCATAGAAAGCATTCTTATCCCTCTAACTTCACCCCAGGGCCGTCTCCTAACACCCCCAAAAAGTCACACCACCTTGTGGTGTCACCGCAGATATGGTGCTCAAATCAGGCGTGAGGCGCCAGCGGAGGCGCCCTCGTTCACGTCGCCTCTGCCAATGGCCTCCTCTCTCCACTTCGCACACACATGTCCTGTACAAGGTCCTCGACACGAAGCCGGCCGCGTTGCAAGGGTTCGAACCCTTCCCCCGGCAGAGGGCCCGGAATCCATTAAGTGAGTAATCTAATCTGCCCTTCACGTCTCTTCGCCCAATCCACCACGCTCTCTCCCTGCCAACGGGCACATCCCCTTCGTCACTTCCGCTGCCTGTATGCGATCAGTTTCCCACCTTATTCATTAAAAGAGATCACTTTCGTTTCAGACGCAGATGCCCTCCATTACCACCTTCAGACCACCCAGATCTCCCGGTGCGCGCATTTGATGGGCTCTCAGAGAGCATCGTCGGCGGGTCGGCACAAGGACGGTTGCAACTACATCCCCACCCACCTGCATTATTCATTCATCCATCTGTTACGTAGACACCCACGAGCACATCGAACGGCCACGGCGACACATCCATGTACCACGCCACGTTCCACTTCTAACCAGTCACCCCTCCTCAAGTCCCACCGACATTTCCCCGACTGTTCCACGCATAATTTTCACAGCATTCATCAACAGCTCAACCACTCCATATTTACTGAAAACCTTCCTCTATTTCACAGCCTCGTGTGCCCACTCCCAATCTACTAATGCACGACTCCTTCCGTTAGAGCAGCACATGCCACCAAGCGAGGAAGGTGAGGAACGGACGATACAATAGATTGCACGGCAGAAGAGGATTGCGGAACGGGGGATACGACTTGGCGGTCCCATGCATGGATAGGCAATTAGAAATATATATATGGGCAGATGATTCCCATTACGGATCGCTATAAAGCATCATTCGGTCATTACGTTTGAAAGCACTCGAAACTAACAGGAGGCATGTGGGTGTGCCGGAGACGACGATGGCAGTTGTGTGTTCCTTAGTTGGCTGTTTTGGAAGTACACGGAGGATATCGATATTCCCGCACAAACTCAAGTAATTTCCATCTTTTATCTTCGAGCGGTGGAAAAGATGCGGTGACACTCGACCGATCGTAAAAAACGCCACGAGTTAAAAACAATTATTACTTAATATAAGTGGCAGAAATAGTTTTTATTTCTAGTTTTGACCGGTAAGATAATTGCTTTCATAAATAATACTCCTGGGGATCTTGCATAAAACCTCCCGAGGACAAGGTAATCGCTGCAGCAGATTCCGAGAAGAGAGGGTTGGTTCGTTAGGCTTCATCGATTCGAAGCAAATATTAACGCACTCTTCCACCCTTGGTAAAATATTTCCACCTATAATTCTACGTTACTTCGACGTCTTCAAGTGACGAAGCAACGTAGAAACGCCATCACACACCGATTCGACGAAAAAGGTAAGGCAATTCTCAAACAATTCACTCGTGCCTCCACCAGCGAATGCGCAGGAGATGGTCAGAGGCCTAGGGACTTTCCTGGGTTGTTTAGATGGTGGAACCTGGCAGACTTTGGCGATGAATGGGAGAAGAAATGCTAAGCGCTGGGGTTTCCAAATCGTACAAGAAAATTATGCCACAACAATTTTTCGTATATTTCTATCAAAAGTTAAAGGGAGAGGGGTTGGGGGCGTAATAGGGAGATTAAAACCCGTGAATCGGCCGGAGAATATAGGCGTCAGATCGCCTCCCAGCGGAAACCAAGAGAAGATCTTGAATTCTACACACCCAAGATATAATTAGGAAAAACTGTATTGACATAAAAAGATATTTAGAAGCCACTCCGAGGAAACAGATGCCCCAAAGACCGGGTTTACTCTTAAAAACACCATTATGACAAAACCAAGGTTTAAAAAATCAGCACTAGAAAACACGACCTTTGCCGACCGCTAGGCCATGTGAACATACCGCCGTTCACACCCTAACTGGGTCACTTTCCATCAAGTCAACTTCTGCCGGTGTCCACTCGACAGACGCCACCGGGAGACGGGGGGCGCCCGCTGAAGACGACGCCCCCGTCAATGGCGACCTCGATACAAGCACCTAATCGACCGCCTCCGAGCGTCGGCCGTCGAGCGGGGCGGGGAGGGGGGACCCGTCTACGACCCCCGCGACACGTCCAGCTAATGAGTCGCCCCTCACTATAAGCCCTTTTAATTACTCTCTCGTCCACGCCGCCGATACGCCACTTTCATTTATTTTATCATAACTCAAACTCTTGTAGCACTCTTTTACATATTCGCCTTCTTTCTTGAAACCCGAGTCTCATTTGATGGATGCAGGCGAAGCTCAAATGGTTATCGCAAGTCCTTGGGGTGAGAAACTCACGCGAGACGAGCAGAGGGAGGTGAAGTCGTTCATTTCGAGGGGGAATTTCGATTTTCCAGAAAGAACGGAGGAAGTCACTCCGGCTTACCCGATCTGCCCTCGATAACAATCGCATTGGAATAGAATGTTATTCGATCAGCATCCGTAAGCCGCTCGACGCCCTAAGCGAAAACTTTTACATAATACACAGGGATACCTAAAAATGTACATAAAAACTGGGCACGTTCAATCAATACGTATGTTTTAGTGAACAAGGCTCGAAATTTTAACAGTTGAAAGACATGGTATTTCTTTTCACATTCACCACCGCCAGAAATCATTATTTTCCGTATTTACGCCACGGTTGTTTTGTAGAGCAGTTTTTTTGCATAATGATCCATTTATATAAAATCACGTCAAAGGATTAATCGCTCAACTATTTTGTATGCATTAATTGCTATTCAAGATTTTTTCAATAATTTTTTAATGCACAGGATCGTCCAACCGTCCGGCGATGGCGGTAAAAATATTAGGGTCAAAATAAGTCTGGTGTGTGTACACGCCCTGCCACATACCCTAGAGGTCGCTTGCAGGGTGCTGAAATAACCAAGATGTTCACGAGGGAGGCTAACGCCAAGGCATATCCGAGGGTGAAGTAGGCGTCGAAGAAAATGAAATGGAGGATCCAGAGATGTTAGGGTTTAGAAAACTTTTGATGCAAGTTTTTATGCTCAGTTAAATCAATCCTCGGCCAATCAATCACAAGTGTGAGGGACTGGGCCAGCCAGGAGGCTTCTTTTCAGTTTTTACTCTAACTTCGGCAAAGGCACGCGAGGGCAATACGACCAAAGTTTGTTGTGTCCGTTTGTAGAATGTATTCAGTTCAAATTGGTTTATCGTAATGAGAGGCGTTGAGGGCGTTTTATATGAAGCTCACTTTGATATAAAATCCAGCATAGGCTAGCACGGACATTTGATTTGAACCGGGAGACGAATGTCGGACAAACCTTTCTTCGAAGATCCCTTTGAGTCGACTTTCCGCTTCACTGGTTAGCACTCCTGACAGTTTATCCTGTCAACCTGACAATAGGCATTTTTAATTTGGGAATACTGGCACTAAAATTGTGATTTGAATTGCACTAATGATACTGTTGTCAGGAGCATAGCAATTTAAACAGAACTCTAAACAGTTTAGTGTTGAGCGGGTGATCTATTAATGCACATCCTTAAGCCTAGAGTAAGTCGTACGCGTCACTAGTGCTCATTCGTACATTATGCCATATTTAATTAATTTTTACTATTCAATACCATTGGTGTGCATACCGATCGGCTTCTCCAGGTATTTTGCGAGTTGTTCAAACCGATAAAACGGGGATATCCCGTCGCCATGCTCTATAAAATCGGTTAATGAACGTCGAATGGTGCGGCTACCCCGCTCTAGATGCCCATCACTGGTGCGTCACCCACTCCGAAGAGCGAAACGGCCCAACCCCATTTCACCGGGCTGCCGTTTGGTCCAGAAATCCAGAGAATTTGCCCTCGCCCAGGGCATCTCGCTTGCGAAAGCACCCCACGACACACCCCACCGTTAACAGGCATCCCGCACGCTGAGGTCAATCATCTCACGCGTACACCAAAACGCGAAAGCCACCTCACTGATCCAATGCGAGACATATCCAATCATTCTAAACCCGTATCTCGCCTATTTTAAATGACGCATTGAAACAATAGTCCAGAAGGAGCGACGTCAAACATTTGTCCCACGCTTACGAGTTTCCGTATTCACCTCACAGATTGGTCCTTCCGATGCGAAATAAACTAGTGGGCGCACACCACGCGACATTGATTTCGGAAAATTCGAGATAAGAGCGTCAACGAAACGATTGCGGCGGGGAAGCATTTCCCAACGGACAACCCTGGTAGTGGCAGCCAGCCACTCGGCGGCGGCGACGAAGGGCAAGCGGGCGCATGGCGGCGAAGCAGTGCACGGATCCGACGCCGGCCGGTCCGACGGCCGGGCGCGTGCCTGCAAGTTTGGCAACGGCGGCGGCGGCAACCCTCCCCTCGACGCACCTCTCTCCGCGCCGCAGCCGGCGCGTGCAGTGAACATGCCGGCCGAGAAAAAGGGGGAAGAGCGGGGGGGGGGGGAGCGTCTCGGGCGAGAGCGGAGGAGAACCAATTCTCACGCGCACGTCGACTCGAATCGGAAACCGCGTTGCCGCCGGGGCGATTCAGGCGAAGGACTTCGCATCGAATCGGGAAAAGAATCGAGGCCCTTGGAGACTTCATCCAGCCCTACGATTCAAATGGATCGCATCGCAACCAGTTTGTTTCGGTTGAAGCAGCATCACCATCCAGCGTTGGAGCAACTCACATCGCCACTGACATGCTCGAATTGAGAGTGCATGCATGCGTGCTCTACTTGCGTCCGAACTACTCGTGAAAACAACACGGCGATGTTGACAACAGTGAATTGATGACAACATGCATGGAATACAAGAGGCGAGGCGACAGGCATTAGAAGACGCCACGCAATTCTTGATTTACAAAAAAAATCTTTTTCAACTACGGATATCATGCGTCACATTGCCGATAACTTAAATAATCCGTTTTATAATTATTGTTTCAAAATGATACAACAATACTATGACGTTGTTATGATTCGACCGCGGCAGGATCATATTCGGGTCAAAGTTGGTCCGGTGCGCGGTCCCCCCCTGCCACGCATCCTAGCGGTGGCTTGCAGGGTACTAAAATTAAAAAAAGTTAGTTCCATTTATTTCGAAATTCTTTAAAGCCTACAGACGTATTCGAATAAATATGGCTGGCCCTTTCACGTGCCGAACATTTTGCACAAGTCTTAAGGGGACATCGAAAGCATATCCCACTTTTGATCCAAACACTAGAGACGAAAAATAGAAGACATCAAGTGCCACCGGCCGCAGCATTTCAGCGTTCCCGGGTGAAATCCAAAGGAGGCAGGAAGATTGGACGGACGAAGAGTATTTTCACTGAATAAATAAAACTTGGTATTATTTCACAAAAAACTTTATTATAATACTACCGGTGTTGAAAATTACCAAGTTTATTTATTCAGTGATCATGGATTTTAACAAACTATCGCCTCAAAACCATCGAATTCTGCGGAGCATATTGATAGGCGATATGATGTAGAAGACTGTTCGAGGGAAGAATGTTAAGCAAACGAGGAAAGGGCAGGAATAAGGGACAGATGTGGGAGGGATGGAGGGGGGGGTGAAGTATACGGAGGGCTTATTGTAGTTTGCGGAGGCAGGATATCTTTCTAAGAAATGAAGGGGTGAAGGGTCTCCGTGCCCATACGAAGCCTATCTTAAAACGGTTGACTGCCAAATCATGCAATAATAAAACTGCGCTTCCCCCGAGTAAGATTCCAAACATGAAACTGCAAGGGATCAATTTGAATATTCATCCCCACGCTAGGTATTGGTTGCATCGGAGGTATCGATAGTGGAGGGTGAGACAATTGCTTGGAATTGCACAAAATGGACGAATCCAACCCATGACCTCCGTCATACATGCCTCCAACCGATAGCTGTTTCTGTCTACTAATGGAGGTTTCCAACAGGCGTGAT
This sequence comes from Hetaerina titia, assembly GCA_037158775.1. Classification (NCBI taxonomy): domain Eukaryota; kingdom Metazoa; phylum Arthropoda; class Insecta; order Odonata; family Calopterygidae; genus Hetaerina; species Hetaerina titia. Next base: position 102,941,585 of record CM073776.1, read on the forward strand.
AGTTTAAGGGTTCAGGTTAGTGAATTCTATGTACGATTGGGCATGCAGGAATCGTTGAAGGCAGTGTCTTGGGTCTTCGATGAGTGGTAGGTGCAGTGGTGTCGTAGCTCCGGAGGTTTCAGTCCATGGACCGCATAAAGATTCATTTTAGTGCACCGGGTTTTCATTCCATGTGCTTCAATCATGCCGTCCCCTATGTCGAACGAATAGTCGGGTGAGGCGATCAGAATTCAACGTCACCAATGGGAGCCGATCGCAACTCGGGAGTGCAGCAGCGGACGCCACTCCCCCCCCCCCCCCGCCCTACAGCGGGAGGGGACGCAGACGAAAGGCGGGAGGGCAAAGAGGGGTGGGGCAGGGGGGGTGATCCCGAATGCCACGCCGCGTCGGTCGCCGGAGGGTAAATTTACACCGCGGCATCACTCCGCATTTTGAGAGAAGTATACTCGCTGGTCGGCAAAAAGTGTTCTGCGGTCGCACTGGAATATTATCACACACGCATAGACTTAATTTGAGGCATAAAATGATTGGCTAAAGCAATCTGAATGGCCGATAGGTTTAATCCGATATCGAACTCGTCACTCGGTCGTTCTTCCCCATTTCTCTGCACCCTGCCTCTGGCCCATCGAAGCAACTTTTCACCAACTCGAGAGCTACTCCTTGGACGTCATCCAATTCCGAAATTAACCCTTTCTCGGATTGATACCGTCTACTCAACGCGAATTCTAAATTCGCTCGCACTGTAAAGAGAGGCGACACGCATCCAATCCCGGCTGGCGTCAGTCACATTAATACTCCGCCGATGCGGTAATTGGGCAGGCGTTTTCACGCTCAACAACACCTTTTCTCCTGATTATAGCAACTTAAACACGGGGGCGGGGAATTTTGTTCAAATCGGTTCAAGATTTTGTACTCACCACCACTGGTGGCCGTGCATTGAGGATAATGCTCTGGCACAACGTACTTCCAGCATTAACTACCTAAAAACGTTAAATGCGACTACTCACCTCAGCCACATCATTTTCATTTGCGTCGAGTTCTTGTTGCCGCGACAAAAGCGCCAAATTCAAGTGGGAAGGCAACCGCTGACCAATTTACAAAATGAGGGATTTACGGTTCGATATGGCCTCGATAAACTTAAATTGACATGACGACTTATTTTTTCTCGAATGAGAAGAAAATAATAATTAGGATTGACAAACCATTTAACCGCACGGCCGTGTCGGAAACCACCCTAGTAATAGCGGCGTAGTAACCAAATGCATCAATATTTTGGAAATTGCGAACGTCCCCCGCCGCCTAGACTCCAGCCCCGATCCGCACAGCTTTGAAGAGCCCGAGGAAGCCGCGTGGAAGAACGCCCGGATGAGCCGGAAACTCGTAAGATCCCGGAGTCCACCGCTCCCAGAAGACACCGCAGACGAGCGGCGAGGGTGGCGTTGGGAGGGGACGGTCGGGTGGGGGTAAGGGGTCTTTCCGACCATCTGGGTGACGTGGGAAGAGGGCATTCGACGCCCTCTTTTTCCACGGGGCTCGCCCTTGGTGAAACATTCAAAATTGGAACACATTAAATCCAATTCAACGACTACAGTAAACTCTCATTTCCCCATGCGCACTTGAGAATTTCATCAATGCATACCAATTTTTAAGAATCTTATTAAGTTATCGTTTGTTCTCTCAACAACTACAGGTAGTTGCACGTGGGTTGGGACCCGAAGACATTGTTTTCTGTTCATTTCCACGCATGATAGGTCTCGTTGGTCCCAGGCTCAGGATATTCATTCAGACATACTCGACGATGAAACAGAAAGAGCATTAAAGGAGATGAAAGCAAATGAGGCCGTGGGGGTGGACAACATACCTGTAGAACTGTTGAAATGTTTAGGAAAATGCGGGAAGAAGGCCCTATATGGACTGATTCGTAGTATCTATAAAGAAGGAATCTGGCCGGAAGACTTTGTGAGACCGGTGTTAGTTCCTATTCCAAAAAAGGCAAAGTGTGTCCTACATCATGTGAGGATTAAAGAACAATAAGTTTGATATCCCACGCAGCTAAAGTTATCCTTAGGATCATCAACAAAAGGATAGAGAGAAAGGCAAATGATTTATTAAGGAATGATCGGTTTGGGTTTAGGAAGGGAAGAGGTACGCGTGATGCCATTGCAGTAATGAGATCCCTAATCGAGAGGAATATAGAATACAATCAGGACGTTTTTGCCTGTTCTGTAGATTTCGAAAAAGCGTTTGATAGAGTGAATTTGGTAAAAATTAATGCGTGTATTGCAGAAAATAGGAATGGATTGGAGGGACAGGAGACTGATCCGCCACCTGTACATGTCTCAGACTGCTCAGGTGCGAGTGGTGAACGAAGAGTCCGGATGGCCAGTGTTAGGAAGAGGTGTAAGGCAGGGTTGCCCATTGTCACTGGTGCTGTTCGACGTATATGTAGAGGAAATGATTAAAGAAGCATGGGAAGAACTGGAGGTAGGAATGAAAGTCGGAGGGGAATTCGTAAAATCGGTTAGGTTTGCTGATGACCAAGCATTAGTTGCTCAGTCAGCCAAGGGGTTGCAAGCATTGCTGAGTGAATTGGAGGTTCAGTGCGTTAAATATGGGATGAGAATCAATATTAATAAAACAAAGGTTATGCGATCTTCCAGAAAGAAAAAGGCTAAGCTATACGTTAAAATAGACGGGGAAAAAATTGAGCAGGTAGAACAGTTTACATATCTCGGAAGTGTTTTGAACCAATACGGTCAAAGTGGTAGGGACGTAAGGAGAAGAATTGCGCTAGGCAAGGAGGCTTTCTCAAGGAGGAGGGAGTTGATGACGGGGACGTTGAGCGGGGATGTTAAGACAAGACTCGTAAAAACTCTGATATGGAGCGTAGCTATGTACGGCGCGGAAACGTGGTCGCTGAAACAGGAGGATAGACGTAGATTGGAGGCTTTTGAAATGTGGGTGTGGAGAAGAATGGAGAAGGTGAAATGGACCGAAAGGAAAACAAATGAGGAAGTACTGGAGATGGTGGGTGAGGAGAGGGGTTTGTTGAGAGAAATCCTATGGAGGCAGGAAAAATGGATGAAGGGCGTCTTGAGCGCTAGTGGAATGTTGAAGAAGGTAATAGAGGGGAGAATGTTGGGCAAGCGAGGAAAGGGCAGGAACAGGATAGGGATGTTGGACAGGATGAAGGGAGGAAAGAAGCACACAGAGATGAAGAGGGACCTGATGTAGATTAGGTTGCTAGGTGGGGAGTCACAAAATGTTTATTTGATGATTGTGTCCATCCATCCAGTCCACCTTAACCGGTAGATTACCTAATAATAATAAGACAAAGATATCTGCGAATCGCTATAGAATTCTTTTACGTTGAACTCATTGAATCAACTTGTTGTCACTTCTCGAACTAGGGGCGATAATATTCTTGATTTTTTGGCATCGAATATTCCCGAAAATGTCTCGACTATAGAAAGGAATCGATAACCACAGGACAGTAAATGCAAAGTTTTCGCTACATGGGGTCGGAAATATAAAGCCTAAAAGGAAAACTTACTTCTTTAAGGAAGGGGACTACAATGGCCTAAAGTGCTTTCTACAGAGTCAATTAAAGTTTTAAGGGAAGATAGTAATCACCGAAACACTGAGAACAGGTGGAATCACTTCCTTGACATCACATGCTCAGCAGTCAACAAGTTCATTCCCAGCACATTTATTAAAAATAACATGGAACCTAGATCTTACAACGCGGATGTTAGAGAGCCATGAGTGAGACAAGAATGAGATCAATTATGATTACAAGATATCTAGGGTGAATGCTAAGGCTGAACTTCGGAAAGTGTTGAGTAAGGAAAAGGTTTGCAGAAAATTTGAATGAGTATCCAAAACCATTTTGGTCGTACGTCACAGAAGTTCGGGGAAATAAGTCAACTGTTAATTCACAAAAAATTGATAAAGGCGAAAACGATTAACCAGCAGTCTGGAAAAGGATAACTTATGAAATTCCTTCTTTCGAAGCGTCTTCACTAATATCTCACCGAATGTCTCCGATAGCTTATCAGCGTGCCGGCCAATCCGTGCCCAAAAATGAGAACTCCTACATCAGAATAAAACGTCTGCTGGAAAATATTAAGCCTCACAAAACCTCCGGGCCCGATCCGCTCGTATATTAGAGGAACGATCGTCGGAAATTGCACCGTATCTAGAAATCATTTTTAAGGAATCGCTGGTAGATTACAAGATTCCCAGAGATTGGAAAACGGCTATTGTAACACGAACATTTAAAAACGGAGAGAAGAAGGAGCCGAGCAATTACAGACCTATTTCCCTCACATCTATTTCGTGCAAGGAAATGGAACATATAGTTGCTAGCTCGATCGTGAAACACCTCGATAATTATAAGTTATTAATTAAAAATCAGCACGGTTTCCGAAAAGGTAGATCCTGCGAGAGACAACTTGCCCTTTCTGTTCATGACATTCATATTTCGGGAAAGGGAAATGTTCCAGTGGACGCGATTTTTCAAGATTTTAAGAAAGCTTTCAACAAAGTACTCCATAGTTAACTACTCACAAAGTTAGCAGCATATGGCATAGACAAAAATGTCCCGGGCTGGATTAAAGACATTTTGGATGATCAGGTTCAAAGAGTAGTGATAGATGGAGACAGTTCAAATGCAGTAGAAGTTACTTCAGGTGTTCCCGAAGGAAGTGTTATCGCACCTCATATTCCTACTCTAACGTATGTTAACGACATTCAATACGTAGTCACTAGTAAGATAAGTTTATTTGCCGATGAAGTGGTGATTTACCGTAATACCCATAATCCTGAAGAGACAAATCTTCAGACCAGATCACAGTCAGATAACCTTAATGCTATACAACGCCGGTACGACACTTGGCAATTACAATTAAACTTAAAAAAATGCGTGGACATAAATTGTTTGGAAAAATAGCAATTCCCTCCCAAACACCTACTGAACTGGGAACACATTGGGAAATGAAATGTGTAGACTCAATTTAATAGCTAGGCGTTACCCCCAGTAACGACCTCTCCTGGGTGAAACACGCACGGGGAATAAGTGGACAAGCTAACAAAAACATTTGACTTATTAGAAGGAGTACTGGGAAAATGTGATGAGAGGGTCAAAGAGAAACGTTATCTTTCGCTGGTTAGGCCTCATATAGACCATGCTGCAAGTGTATGGTATCCTCAAGAATTTGGATTGATTACAGAATTGCATCGCGCGCAGCGTAGAGGAGTTAGATTTGTAAAAATTTGTTGTGGTAAACTTAGTAGCGTATCCAAAATGTTAGAGCAGCCAGACTGGGAATCACCCAAGGAACGAATCACTCATTGGAGCGAAGGTTAAATTACAGATTGAAGCTCTTGCATATGAATTGGAAGGACGTCTCTTTAGCAATGATTGAAATGTATTATTACCACCATCGTACTACGGTAGGAGACATCATGATAATAAAAATAGACAGTTTAAGTGTATAACAGATAGATTTGAGGTAATTTTTTTACAGGAACGATAGGGGATCATGAAAAACTTGTTCGACCGCGGTAGGGCCATGTTCGGAAATAATTAGTCTGGTGTGTATACACCCCCTGCCACACACCCTAGCGGTGGCCTGCAGTGTACTTAAATATACAAACTCTCGTTTCACCCGTGGTGGTTTGGCTGGTTCGTGGAATTCTCACCCCGGTGGGTTCTACACATCCATGGATCCTCAATGGAAACGAGCAAATGGTCGTGGAAACACGGCCCCCAAGTCCATGAACAGCTCTCGGCAAAGATTCGGTATCATTACGCAGGGCTCGACGGTGTCCGTTCGTATTCAGAGCAATGACCAGACATGCCAACTTTCAAAAATGAAAAATCGGGAGGACATGCCAACTTTCAAAAATGAAAAATCGGGAGATTTTTAGAAGTGTATCACGAAGTAATCACTTTTAATTACCACAAAATTTGCATGGCACCTTAATCCCTTTATGACACTTTGCCAATTTTTAATGAATGTCACACTTTATTAACATGTTAAGCTAAGTACACAATTTGAACAGTTCATCAAGAACGTAAGAAGAAAAAATCGGGAGTCTCCCGCTTAAATCGGGAGAGTTGGCATGTCTGAATGACCATTGGATCGGGAGAAAAGGCGCTCACAATGATGTGTTCGAGGGCCGGGGCGAGCAATCAGACGTGTCCATCGGGACTCACGTCGGCAGTCCACATCCCCGCAAATCGGGCACTCATCCGCCAATTTCTAATCGTCAGAACTCCCCCTCCCCCCACGCACACAGCAAGAAGTGGCACCTCGAGACAGAGCGACAAACAAAAGCAGGCGACGGAAAGACACGCATGGCGGGGACAGTAAAACGCAGGAGCATCGTAAAAATCAAAACAACGTCCCCTTTCGGAGGAGAGGCAAAATAAAATCGTAAACGGAAGAGATGAAGCAAACAAAGAAGCAGCGAGGGCAGTGCGTCCGCACTTTTCTGTCGGCGGGGACCCGCGCACGGCAGCAAGATACTCGCCAAGGCGCGCTTGTTTTCGCTCGAAATCCAATTGCCACGGGTACCCGCCGCCCTCCTCACGTCCCGGAACTAAATCCCCTCCCACCATGAATCCAAGGATGGATTCCCTTTGTTATTTTCGTCTAAAAACTTAAAAATTCCATTAGATCGAGTCGCCATAGGCAGGTTATTCCTGCCCAACCTTCGGAAATCCTTTTACGCCCAGTCTCTAAAATACCTTGGAATACCGTACATCGCTTGACTTCCACAGATTAAACATCTTCCGCCAAATTATAAAAAAATAAGGAGTACTTCATTCAACGAATACAAAAAGATTTTAAATGAATCATCCATTTTTGTCTTAAAGAACACTTCGGTTTACTTCAGGATTTCTTCGAGGCTTTTCACATTCCCAGGTTTCAACGATTCCAGAGAGGCAGGCATGGAATCCCACCCTTTAGCTATATTGAGCTAAACGCATCATGTGGTGTACATCATAATTACACTCCGACGCATGAACGTAGTATCTATTCACGAACATCAGGCATGAAAAGTATTAGTGCAGAGAAAATAAATACTTCATTTTTACTGGGATCAATAATTAATTTCAGTTGGGGAGCAGCGCGAGTCGAATATATAAAAATATAATAGAGGAATTAATTGATTAAAACAACTTCAATTGCCGAAAATAAATGAATATATATGTTATTATAAGGTAATGTATGGCAGGATTATGGATAGACACAACTACCAAATAAATATTATGTGACTCCAAACAAAACAGAATGCAACAACCTACTCTACATCAGGTCCCTCTTCATCTCCGCGTACTTCTTTCCTCCCTTCATCCCGTCCAACAACCCTACTCTGGTTCCTGCCCTTTCTTCATTTACCTAACACTCTCCCCTCTATTACCCTCTTCAACATTCCACTACCGCTCAATACGCCTTTCATCCATTTTTCCTGCCTCCATAGGATTTCTCTCAACAAACCCCTCTCCTCCCCCACCATTTCTAGTACTTCCTCATTTGTTTTCCTTTCGGTCCATTTCACCTTCTCCATTCTTCTCCACACCCACATTTCAAAAGCCTCCAATCTACGTCTATCCTCCTGCTTCCGCGACCACGTTTCCGCGCCGTACATAGCTACGTTCCATATCAGAGTTTTTACGAGTCTTGTCTTAACATCCCTACTCAACGTCCCCGTCATCAACTCCCTCCTCCTTGAGAAAGCCTCCTTGCCTAGCGCAATTCTTCTCCTTACGTCCCTGCCACTTTGACCGTATTGGTCCAAAACACTTCCGAGATATGTAAACTGTTCTACCTGCTCTATTTTTTCCCCGCCTATTTTAATATTTAGCTTAGCCTTTTTCTTTCTGGAAAATCGCATAACCTTTGTTTTATTAATATTGATTCTCATCCCATATTTATCGCACTGAACCTCCAATTCACTCAACAATGCTTGCAACCCCTTGGCTGACTGAGCAACTAATGCTTGGTCATCAGCAAACCTAACCGATTTTACGAATTCCCCTCCGACTTTCATTCCTACCTCCAGTTCTTACCATGCTTCTTTAATCATTTCCTCTACGTATACGTTGAACAGTACCGGTGACAATGGGCAACCCTGCCTTACACCTCTTCCTAACACTGCCCATCCGGACTCTCCGTTCCCCACTCGCACCTGAGCAGTCTGAGACATGTACAGGTTGCGGATCAGTCTCCTGTCCCTCCAATCCATTCCTATTTTCTGCAATACACGCATTAATTTTTCCCAATTCATTCTATCAAACGCTTTTTCGAAATCTACAAAAGAGGCAAAAACGTCCTGATTGTATTCTATATTCCTCTCGACTAGTGATCTCATTACTGCAATGGCATCACGCGTACCTCTTCCCTTCCTGAACCCAAACTGATCATCCCCTAAGTAATCATTTGCCTTACTCTCTATCCTTTTGTTGATGATCCTGAGAATAACTTTAGCTGCGTGGGATATCAAACTTATTGTTCTGTAATCCTCACATGACGAAGCCTTTGCCTTTTTTGGAATAGGAACTAACACCGATCTCACAAAATCTTCCGGCCAGATTATTCCTCATAGATACTACGAATCAGCCCATATATGGCCTTCTTCCCACCTTTCCCTAACCATTTCAACATTTCTACAGGAATATTGTCCACCCCCACTGCCTTATTTGCTTTCATCTCCTTTAATGCCCTTTCTATTTCATCGTCGAGTATGCCTGGACCTAAGCTATCTTCTTCTACGTCATGTTCCTTTTCTATGTCTAACCTTTTCGGCCTAAGTTCTTTACCATACAGTGTTTCTATATATTCCTTCCATCTCTCTTGGATTTTTCCTGGTTCAACTATTATCTTACCCCATTTATCTTTAACTGTTAGCACAGATCTTGCCTTCTTACTTCCCGATAATAAATTAACCTTGCTGTATAGAGCACCAATTTCACCCTTCTTCTGTAGACTTTCCATATCCTCGCATTGCGTTTTCTACCATTCTTCTTTTGCTTTATTTGTGGCCCTTCTCAATTTATTGTTTAACTCTTTGTACTTCATTTTGCCTAACTCTGTGTTTACATTTTTCCATCTTCTTCTCTCATCCATCTTTGCAATCATCTCATCCGTTACCCATGGTTTCCTTATCCTTTTCCCGTTAACGGTTCCTATAGTGTTTTTAGCGGCTTCCAATATCCCTTTCTTGATACATTCCCATTTTTCTTCGATAGCACTCAGTTCTTTACCGTCATCCATCATTTTCTCTACAGCCTCCTGATACTCCTTCTTCGTTAATTCATTTACTGCTTCTAAATTCCATTTTTTAACCCGCCGCCCTTGCCTTATCTTCTTGAAACGAACATTACATTTCATAACAACTAAATTGTGGTCAGAGTCCGCATCCGCTCCTGGGAAACTGTGCGAATTTATCACACTGTTCCTAAACCTGTGCCTAACCATAATATAATCTAACTGATACCTTTCTGAGTCACCTGGCATTTTCCATGTATACCTACGCCTTTTGTGGTGTCTAAACCATGTGTTGGTGATGACTAACCCCTGTCTCCTGCAGAATTCAATTGCTTTCTCTCCGCGTTCATTCCTCGTGCCTAACCCATAGTCCCCCACCTCACCACCATCTCTTCCTTCGCCTACCGTCGCATTCCAATCCCCCATCACTATTAAATGTTTCCCTGCAGGAACACTCGCGATGATATCCTCTAACTCATCATACATCCTATCGACTTCTTCCTCCTTGTGGTTGCTCGGTGGCATGTATACCTGAATAATGACCAAGTTCGTCGGCTCTGCTTTAATCTCTACGAGTAAAATTCTATCTGTCGCTTGCTCTATGTTGACTACGCTTCTTCCTACCCCTTTATTTAAAATTGCGGCAACCCCTCGTTGGCTCTCGTCCCCGCCGCTGTATATTACTCTATAATTGTCACTCCAGTAATCCCCGCTATCCTTCCATCTCACCTCGCAGAGGACTAAAACATCTATGTTACCTCTTTCCATCTCTCGCTTAATATTTTCTAATTTGCCTGTCCTCAACATTGTCCTGACGTTCCAGGTTCCTATTCTTACTACTTTCGCCTTCTTCTGAGTCTTCTGTCCTGCTGAAGTTATTTCTTCCCTGCAAGGGTTTCGTGGGATGACGACCGCGGAAGCCTTGCCTCTCCCGCTGCCGGGCACGACACACGGCCTCTTGGGCCGAGTCCCGTAGTTGCCAGGACTCATATTATCTATAGTGCCCATCATAATATTCTTGGGAATCATAATTGAGGTGGTTTCCCGTTGCCTTCCTCAATAGTGTTTTTAACGTGACACCATCACTTGATGGCCGCCCCACTGGGGTCAGACGCCATTGCAGCCGCCTCACTGAGGAACAGACGCTGCATGGACTACCTTTCGTCTGGCTCCTAACCTTCGACCTATCTGGCATGGGTGACCCTTCCAGGAGTAATTATTATTACTCCCGCCAGCACAGCTCTAGGGGTCATCGGAACACACAAGCCCTTCCACCACGACAAGGTTGTAGTCCATGGGAGGGATATATATATATATATATATATATATATATATATATATATATATATATATATATATATATATATATATATATGATATGTGTATCTAACTAATCTGGCGTACGATGGCGCCATCCTCGTTCCCATCGCTGTGCCTTTCGTTTGAGGATAAAAACAGTTTTGGAAGGAGATTGCAATTTTGGTCAGGATGAAAGTGGCTCGATTGAGGAGAAATTCGGTCGAGGGGCACTGGGGTGGGGGGCGTAGAGAAATATAGTGTCGGAAGGAGGACAAGACTTCTGCATGGGGAATAGAAGTATAGAGGGAGGTGACGTCGATGGTGGCTATAAGCAGGTTGGAGGTGGAGGGGATGGAGACAGAGTTTAAACCATGGAGGAAGTAATACGTGTCCTTCGTGAAGGAGGGCAAGGAGAGTACGATAGGTTGCAGGTGGTGGTCAAGGAATGCAGAGATTCTTTCGGCGTGAGGTTTGAGACAAGAAACTATAG
>CM073776.1:102957651-103064265 GCA_037158775.1 Hetaerina titia
ACGTCAGGAAAATGTTGAGGACAGGCAAATAAGAGAATATTGAGCGAGAGATGGAAAGAGGTAATATCGATATTTCCGGTCTATGCGAGGTGAGATGGAAGGATGGCGGGGATTACTGGAGTGATATTTATAGAATAATATACAGTGGTCTCCACCACACAAGAGCCGACGAGGGGTTGCCGTAATATTAAATAAAGGGGTAGGAAGAAGCGTAGTCAACATAGAGCAAGCAACTGATTAGAATATTACTCTTAGAGATTAAAGCAGAAATGACAAACTTGGTCATTTTTCAGGTATACATGCCACCGAGAAACCATAAAGAGGAAGAATTCGATAGGATGTACGATGAGTTGGGAGGATGTAATCGCGTGTGTTCCTTCAGGGAAACAGTTGATAGTGATGGGGGAGATTGGAATGCGATGGTAGGCGAAGGAAGAGATGATGGTGAGGTGGGGGACTACGGTTTAGGCACGAGGAATGACCGCGGGAAGAAAGCAATCGAGTTCTACAGGAGACGGGTTAGTCAACACCAACACATGGTTTAGAAACCAAAAAAGGCGTAGGCATACATGAAAAATGCCAGGCGACTCAGAAAGGTATCAGTTAGATTATATTATGTTTAGGCATAAGCTGAGGAATAGCATAATAAATTCAGTATACCGGTGGGAGAGCGTTGAGGACTCGGAATACAATTTAGTTGTTATGAAGTGTGGAGTCCGTTTCAAGGGGGGCGCGTTTGGAAATGGAATGTAGAAGCATTGAATGGATTAGTAAGGAAGAAGTATCAGCAGGCTGTAGAGAAGATAATGGATGAAGGTAAAGAGATGAGTACTATCGATGAAAAATGAAGAAACTATAGGAACCGTTAATGGGAAAAGGATAAGGAAACCATGGGTCACGGATGAGATGATTACAAAAATGGACGAGAGAAGATGGAAGAATGTACTGTGCTCTACAGCAAGGTTAAATCACTAACGGGAAGATAGTGTTTCAACACTGAACCTGATAGAATGCCGCGTAAAATAATAGCTGAAAGAGAAAAAATCTAAGCCAGATGGAAGGAATATATAGAGGAAATGTTAGGTAAAGAACTTGTGGGAACAAGTCAAGACATTGAACGAGAACATAACGTAGATGAAGACAGCTCAGATCCAATGAGAGCATGTGGAAAATTTACATATCTCGGAAGTGTTGTGGACCAGAATGGTAGTTGGGATGTAAGAAGTTGCACTACGCAAAAAGTCGTTCACTAGGAGGAGGGTGATGATAGGGACTTTAAGTAAGGATATTAAGAAAAGGTTCTTCAAAACTTTGATATCGAGCGTAGTTATAGTAGCTCGCATAGCGTAGGTGAAGTACGGCGCGGAAACATGATCACTGAAGCAGGATGCTAAGACGTACACTTGAGAATTTGAAATGTGGGTGTGAAGAAAGACGGAGAAAGTGAAATGGATCGAAATGAAAACAAATGAAGAACTGAGTATAGAGGGCGAGAGGAGGGGATTGTTGGTAGAAATCATAAAGAGGAAGGAAAAATGGATGAAGGGCGAATTGATCGGCAGTGGGATGTTGAAGATTATGATATAGAGGAGAAAGTTAGGAAAACTAGGATAGGGCAGGAATAGAATAGGGATGTTGGACGAAATGAAGGGAAGAAGGAAGTACATGGAGATGAAGAGATGGTTGGTGAAGAGCTGGATGTTAGGTTATGTTTTGTTAGGAGTCACTAAATATTTATTTGGTGGTTGTGTCCAGCCAAGACCTACCTTAACCGGTAGATTACCTTAAAATTGACTACTCCCTGTGAAAAAATGGGATTCTCTTCCAAATTGGCTCAATGGGAAATTAACTAATAGGTGTAGCAATACTCTCCTCCTAATTGAAAACACTACAGTAATACCCCTCCAGGGAAACGGTTAACACGTCAAGTGGATGGAAAGCATTTACTGCGATGACAAAGCAGCTGCACTTGCATACGACAACGGCGAGAAATTTCGAAAAATATAATAGCCTGCTCCGGCGTCAGAGCTATTTAACGTTTTCATACCAACTCTGATGGTGAACCAATTTTCTCTACGTTCCTAATGAAGTGTCATACTGGTTAACGGCCAAGATCGGCATTTTAGGTGAGAAACAAATGAATACGTTGGCTGATAAACCACGACTTGCTTACACAACAATTGTGCATCGATTATTGGCCATTTTTCTATGGATTTCACAATCGAGTTTGAACAAGGGCGCACTGTGATGCTCGGCTGCACGTTTACACGTTCAAGGGGGATTAAGCATATCGGCACGATTGGAGCCTCTCGTGCCACGGCCAAAGGAAGGCGGGCGAGAAGAACTTGTGGGATTCGCAAGGTGTGATCTTCATCGACTACCTGGAGAAGGGCAAAACGATCACGGGGCTCTACTATGCCGCATTATTGGGCCGATTCGACGCCAATCGGCCAGTAAACCGATCGAGTAAATGCTCCATTTGAAATACTTACTCAGAAGGCATGCCTGGCGTTTGCGACAGCCACAAAGGCGCAGCAATGAGCTATTAAGCAGTGGCATTAAAATTCAGATTGCGCGGAAGGCTGAGGGAAGGGATATGAAGAGATTAAAAGAAACATGCACTCGGACACCAAGAGGCTCACCGACGAGGCGATTTAGAATGGATATACAAGACTTAAAATTTGACGGAATTAAAAAGAGTTTTAATACACTTTAATACACTTGGTGCAGCGTTTCTTCAACATTGCTCTGCCAAAACAATTTTCAATCGACACACGATTCGAACCAGGATTTTCTAACAGTTGGTCACGCAACGTCGCCCGTCGCACAAGGGCCGTCCGAATGCATCGCGTTGCGACACATGAAAGCCACCTCGCAGCGCCTCGCGGAAAAATCAATCTCAGAGGGATCAGATTTCGTTCGAACCCTGCGCGAGGGGAAAGGTATTTATTTTCATGGCAAGTTTCCAAGCACTGAACGCACACCTGAAAGGTGGCTTCGCACTAAAATGTTCGTGTCATACGAGGGTAAGGTGAACGGTTCTCGGCCTCACAATGAAAGACCTCAATTTTTTTTCAAATGGTTGTATTTTTCTACTTAATCTCCCCCGACTTTAATACACTTGGTGCAGCGTTTCTTCAACATCAGCATTCCTTCCTGAATGTGAGAGTCTGGAAGGCTATGATAATATCCACCCATGGCCCTCACAGATTCTACAATGGACGCGTAGCGCTTCCCAGAAACAACCGTCTTCAATTTTGTGTGCTCCGAGTCGGGAAGTCTGAGGGTGCTACATCAGGGGGGATGACGGCCGAGCAGATCGTACACCTAATCTCGTAGTTTTCCCATTGCCAACGCACCTTTGTGAGCCAGTGAAAGCAGGTTGTCCTGGTGAAAAATGATTTTTCTCTTCTTCAAACCAGACCTCTTTTCGCGAATTTTGACATACAGCTGGTCGAAAAGGTTGGAGTAATACTCGCCTGTAATTGTCCCGTCTTCTTCAAGGTAATCAATTAACAGGATCCTTTGGCACTCCAAAACACACTGACCGTGATCTTTCTGACAGATGCGATCGACTTCGGTTTCTGCGGTGCCGATCCAGCGGCTTCCACCCACTACTTCGACTGCTGCTTCGTTTCTGGCGAGTGGCGGTGGACCCACGTCTCTCTCATATATGATGACTAACTGCCGCACAAAAAGTTCAAGTTCCCTCTTGAATTGGCCCTAACACTACTACGAAAATCGTTTGTGCATTGCTTCTCATCGGCATTCAGGAAATGCAGCACCCAGCTTGCACATCCCTAATTCCTTGGGCAGTACATTTCGCACCCTTTCTTCCGATATCCCCACGGCCTTTTAGCTATCTCACCTGCCCATTGTGCAACGCTATATCGTGCACCTTTTCGATGGGTTCCGGCGTGATTGAGGTTTTTGGCCGTTCTCCACGTGGGCCATCTTCGAGGGAAGTGCGACTACGTTTAAATCCAGCTGCCCACTTTTTAACGGTTGACTTTGATGGAGCAGTCTCTCCGTACACTTCTTTCAACTTCGGATGAATTTCCTTAGGGGTTAATCCATCCAAAATGAAGAATTTTACAACCGCAAAAACGTCAAGGTTTTCCATTGTATCGAAAAACACAAAAGACGTCTACTGAATCAAAACGGGTAAACATACTACTTGAGAGAACATGCTGAAACTTGTCTTGCGAACTAATGACACGCGCACCCAGGCGGGAATAGTATTTTCGCCGATTGGAACGCCATCTCTGTTTCAGGCCGAGTCCTTACTCTCGTTCAATGGAGTAATCAATGGCAAAACCTGTCCGCTTGTGAGATTTCCTGACTGGAGAGAAGACAATCTCCAGCAAAAAGTGTCCCCACCCACGCGCCTCAAGGGGACCGCCGTCGGAGGAGGCCGGGCAATTTCTGGGAGACCGAAAAGGGTTCGACGATTAGGCGGGGGAGAGGGGAAAGAGAAATGGGGGGAAGAGTGGGTACGGAGAGAGGCTGCCGCTCCAATCTGTCGTCATACGCACTCACTCTCCCGTGCGGCCCCGGAGAGGACGTGGGCCGGCGCCGCCAAGGCGTGAGTCAGCCGCGGCGGGGCGAGAGGGGCCCCCGCTTAGAGAGGCCGGCCGACCCACCGGCGGAGGAGGGGACGGGGCGCGAAGGTCAAAGTGCGGCGGGCCCCCGCCTGGCAGGGCGGGCGGGGAAGGGGCGAGCGGCGTGGGCGGCGGCGTGAGTCACGCGCGGAGGCGGGAGGGGAAGGAGAGGGGAGGAGGAGGACGGAGTGTAAACAAAGGAGCCCTTCGGAGAGGTCCCCCCCTCGGGCCATCATCACTCTGCGTGGCCAACGCACGCCGTCGCCGCGAAACCACTTGAAAAGGGGGAGGGGGTCACTCCTTCGGGATCAGTTCCAATGGACGTTCCATTCTCCGACCCACACCTAGCGAATAGGGCCACGACAACCACACGGATTTACACGAGGGGCTCGCACTATTTTAGGGCAACCCAACAGAGAAAGAGTCACCTCGGGATAGTCTCATAACAACTAGTGCACAACAGTTGAACTCAATAGGCAAGAATGAACCGCTATTAATACAACCCCTGCTGGACCGTACACTGATTGATTAGATCGACAAGTTCCTGCATGCCGTCTCGGCTCGAAGTATGGATACCGTATGGTACCGTAGTCGGTTTTACAATTATTTTAATTCTGAGAGATGGAGTCACTAGCATCGATATGTGAGCGGTGAAATTCAGTTAAGTAATCAAAAAATACCTCTTTTAGCGTTAAATACATATGAAAAATGAATTGAAGACATTGCAAATTGAGATTCCACAGCGGAGAGTGCATCAGAATTATTAAACATAACGGACGAATAGAAATTATATAATTCGGGTCGAAAAGAATTCGAACCAATTTCCTGACCCGTCTTCACCATAAATTAAGGCTGGCACTAATTGGTCCGAAGGACCCACACCTCCCTTCACACCTCGGGAGGCGTCCGCAGTCGGGTGAGGAGGAACCCACATTGGAGAAAACAACTCCCCCTTTTGCTTCCGAATGTCACTTGTTCCTGCGACCCAGGTGCTGACCTTTCCAAGGACACATCTTTACCATTAAGTTTCCATGGCCGATTATAAACTGGTTCAATTAATTCTTTTCCTCTCGCCTATCGAACAAAGGGACAGGACTTCCCAGTATAATTCAGAACTGACTTGTCACCTTCCCGAGAAGGTAACCGTTTCGATGAAGGCGAACCAAGTGTCGCGAAATGAAATAGGTTAATCCCCCCAATGACCACAGTCGCCCAACATTCTGCACGGAGGACAATTAGTCAAATGCACGATCAAGGACGATGGGGTGAGAAGAGGGACTCGCAGTTCGGAAGCCGTCATCGGCAGATCCCTCTGCCACCGCCGCTCACCAAAGAGGCAAATGAGCCCCGCGGAGGCGAAAGAGCAGAGGGACCGCCCATTGTCCCCGAAGCGATCTCTCTCCCGAGACCTTTGCTCAGATCGACAAACACTAGAGAGGCTGTGAAAATACATTTAAGGGCCATCACCGCTGACCGTGAGACCCTCGGCGAAGACACTCGTACAAGGGCCGGGCGGAGGGGGGCCGAGGACGCGGGGCGAGAACAGGGCCGGCAATCAACGACGCCACACCTCCGAATATAAACACACTGCCGGACAATTACCGTAATGAATATTTGCTCTTCATTTCCATGTCAAATTTTTAAAACGGAAACGACAATTATGGGAGAAGCATCTCGAGCAACAAAAGAGAGCTCATTGTGGTCACGTAAATTATTATTTCAATGCAAAACCTATAGCGCATTCCCGGAGGCCGACAAATGAAGAGAGAAATGATTCGCAGGGAAGCGATGGTCGGGTGGGAATCGGTCCCACATGCGGAGGGGACGAGACGGGGGAGGGCGGACCAAAGGGGCGGCCCCGACTCGCATTCCACGAGGGCACACACATCGATATGCCACCAACTCCGCAATTCACTACCCGATATCCTTCGACGGTCCCTGCGCAGCGCAACGCCGTCCACTAGAATTACACGCACGACCCCGCAAAAACATGGCAAATTGCATCAATAGAGGAGGAGGAGCATTTGGATGCACGCAAGAGATTAATACTAGTTGGCCCCAATTTCATTTTGTCCTTGCGACTGATCTGCCGATACCGGAAGGAGTGGCCTTCAATTTAATAATTAGACGAGTCACGTATCCGTCGCTATGGAAACGATCAAGTACTCGACACCCCACTTTTGAACGAGGTTTGAGGCCGACACTAGGTGGAATCCCAAAGAAAAGGAAGAATCTGGAGACCTTGCATTTCCACGGGATGGAATGTATTGATGTCAACTAGTTTCGCTATACTGCATCATCATTTGGCCTGAAAATACCAAAAAAAATCATAAATATTATGTACCTTCAATCCAGATGATTCAGCAGGGTAGCGAAACTAGTCGACAATAATAGATTTTATCCCGTAGAAACGCAAAGTCTTAAGGATCTCGCTTCGGAAATTGCGCCGTACCTAAAAATAATATTTAAGAAGTCTCTGGTATAATGAAAAGAGAAACTTTATAATTCCACATAGATTTATTAGACGGACGACCCAGGTTTCGACGTGGCACGTCATAATCAGGTGATGACCTGATGATGACATGCCACGTCGAAACCTGGGTCGTCCGTCTAATAAATCTATGTGGAATTATAAAGTTTCTCTTTTCATTATGTTAAGTCGATTCCATGAAGTCACGCCCGAGACAACGAAGTCTCTGGTAGATCACAAAGCTCCCAGAGTTTGGAAAACGGCTAACACCAATACGAAAAATGGAGCCAGGGGAGGAGCCGAGCAATTACACGTGTAGTTCCATCACACCCATTTCATGCAAGGTCACGAAACAAATATAGTGGCTGGTTCGATCGTGAGATACTCCGATAATTAAGATTTATAACTGAAAAATCAGCACGGTTTCCGAAAGGCTAAATTCTGAGAAACACAGCTTGCCTTTTGGTCATGATAGTCATATTTCGGGAGAGAGCTACGTTCCAGTGGACGCGATTTTTCTAGATTTTCAGAAAGCCTTCGACAAAGTATCTCATAGTCAAGTACTCGCAAAGCTAGAAGCGTATGGCATAGATAAAAATATCCGGAGTCGGATTCAAGACTTTTTGAATGGCCGGGTACAAAGAGTAGTGATGGATGGAGTCAGCTGAAATGCAATTGATGAAGTTACCTTTGGGAAGTGTTACCGGGCCTCATATTCCTACGTTACGTTAACGATATCAAATCTGTAGTTACTAGTAAGATACGTTTATTTGCCTACGATGCAGTAAATTACCGTGAAATCCGTGATTATGAGGACACAGCAGCTTTGTCAGATGACCTTATACTATATAACGCTGGTGCGACACTTGGCAATTACAATTAAATTTTTAAAAATGCTTGGAAAAACTTTTGGAAAAAAGGAATTTCCACCCAAACGCATACTGCACTGCGAGAACCGAAATGGAATGTGCAGACTCAATTAAATACCATTGGCGTTACCCTCGCTCACGATCTCTCCTGGGCGAAACACATACTACAGGGAATATGTAGACAAGCTAACAAAAAAATAGGATTTACTAGGAATATGTAGTAATGATAATGTGACGAAGAGGCCAAAGAGAAATGTTATCTTTCGCTGGTTAGGCTTCATTTAGAATAGGCTGCAAGTATATTATGGTATCCTCATAAAGATGAAATAAGGGAGATAGTTTCAAATACTCATTCTTCCCCAGAACAATCAGATATAATATTAAGAATCCGAAGTCCATTTAGAAATATTAAAAACATTTAAGTTAAAAGTCGGAACAAAATTAAAAATTCAAAGATTGTGCATGAGTATGTTCGTTGGTAGTTTGTGGGTTTGCATGTGTGTGAAAGGGTTGGGGCGAAAGGGTTCTTGCATGAAGGTTTACCACATTTGGAATGTGAACTATAGATTTGTCGCTTCTGCGTGCGGTTTTTTTCTTTCTAAATTACGGGTGGTGCCCTAACACTCCCCGCCACGCGCCCTTGCGGGGTGTTGAGTAGATGTAGATGTGACTAATCAGTTGGGGCACCGATTCTTATTTTCAAAAACTCAAAGAGAGTCGTGCATTTATACCCCAGCCCTTCCCGTTCAAGGCCCGCCCCCTCCCGCCGCGATACGATGCTGGGAAATCTCGGCTCCGATCTCAGACGGGAATCCACCCCCCGCCTATCCCCTCGACGACCGGAAATGGCCGCCAATGTGGGTTTTCCCCGGCACCTGGGAATCGGCCCGTCTTCCCAAGGGAACATGCTCGGCAAATGTGGTGCTCTCCTGGCGCCACATTTGTCTCCCAAAAACACTGAGACAAAGAAGCACCCAACGCCTGGAAGACTTTAATTTTTAACAAGACCCAAGCTCGTCCTTTCGTCGAGAATGTACTACTATGCCTCGGGTGAACTAGCCGCGCCACTACTAAAGACAACCCCTAATGAGAAGCATTTTTCCGGAACCATCGACGCCGATTCCGCCACGTCATACTCCCACAAAATATCACCGCTGAACTTCAGCCTAATTATGACAACGTAATTACAGAAATTACGGAGTAATGTAATATTTTTATTAATATAATAATGTTAATATTTTTCAACCAAGCAGGCAAATCATGTCGCATCACCAGTTTATTTGCCACTCGCGGTCTCGACAGCTGACCGTAAACCGTGAGAGCTGCCAAGGTCGACTCCCGCCGAAACAATAGAATGGAAAACGTTTTTAAGATTAAGAGTCGTCACGGTCAACCTTGGCCATGCCCGGGGGGGGGGAGGAGTCGTGGAGGGTGGGGGGGGGGAAGTGACAAGACACGTGTGTCGACGGGGGGGAGGGCGACGACGGATTTGCAAGAGAGAAACAAGCCGTGATCTCGTAAATAAGCACCGGGTGTGGGGCCTCCATCGCGTTGGTGGCCTCCATAAACATCGCGAATTCGGGAACACCAATCAACGGAGAGTATCTCTATTGGGCGAGAGAACGCGGGAGGGAGCGGGAAAGTAACGACGGACACTAATTAAGGAGACCAAAGCTCCGTTCCGGAGTGCATCGCAGCTCAGTGGCGAAGCGCCATCTCCGAGGAAAGAGACTACTTCATGAAGCTTCAGGGAGGCGATCCCGGGGCAGGACGGAGAGAGTGCCCCGAATCAGAAGACCAAGCGGTGGAGTGGTGGTGGAGAAGAGGCGGTCGGGGAAATTCGGAGAACGTTAAAGAACGAAAGGGAATTTAAAAAAGCGACAGGATAGTGAAGGCCGCACGGTCTTGGAGTGCCGAGGGTAGAGAAGGCCAAAAATTTGCGACCTCGGGCCTCCCGAGGTTAGAAATGAGAAGAGCCGAGGAATTGAAATAGCGCAGGACGAAAAGTGTCCACGGATCGCAATGGTCTGGCAAAGTTAGGTAGATCGCTACTGTAGTCCGTAGTAACTTTAGGGGCCCGCAAAAAAAACTGCATCTGGAGGCTAGACACTGTGCTTAAATGTACATATTTCGTTCACTCTCCCAAGTCGCCATTCCACTCAATTCGTGGGAGGGGATGGCGTTGACAGAATGCCTTAATAACCGGCCACGTGTGCCATAAAAGAACGGCAGACTTCATCGGCAACCGAGCCATCAGTTGATGCATTATCCGTCGGATGATCCGAAGCGCGAAGCTACACTTGGTTGAGGCCAAACTCACTGGCCAACCGCCACTCGAATGGGGAAGCAAAAAGAATAAACGAAATCCGAAATGAGACAGATGGCACTCTCCGCGCCAGGCCATCCACACCACGAGTCGCCACGAGCAAGGAATGCAACGCATCCGCGAAAAAATCCCTCCCCGCCGACCTTGCCCTTATCACGCGTTCCTGGAACTCCGGGTCCAGTCAATTACAGGGCCGTGAGCCCGCACGCACGTACACTTGGCCGGAATAGACGGGCAAGGTCGATGCCACGCAACGAACGACACAAAAACGGCATGCGCACACTTTTGGGGTGACAGTCGAATGACGAAAATCCCCACCCAAGGACTCGAGAAGAAACTGAATTCGCAACGTCATGTTGTTGTTGAGGCGGTGTGCTGTTCGACAGATACGTGAAGGCACACGCGGCCATCTCACGCCTTTGCTTGAAGTTTCGTCCGAAGAGATTGCTTCGAGTTCAATCTCGGCCACGTCAAGAACCATATGCGGAGTTCATTATTATTCATTACGTACCTCTGTACTGTGCCAATGCAAGGACCGTTTATTAAAATATCCGTCTATATAACGTGTGCTCAGACAAAGACACGTCTCAATGCCATGACAACCATGACGATACTAAATAACAACCACTTAAAAAGAGAGTTAGGGGCCCTGGGAAAAATAATTTTGGGCCGATTAACATCAACGTAAAACTACGCCTTGCTCGGTTTTCATGAGGTGTAGATACACGTTTACGACTGGAAGTGTAAACTGCAGTCTTCGTAAAGAAAAAAAATTAAAATGTCTCGGGAGGGAAAATGCAATGCCACATCAAGGCAGGAATTGCCGCGGAGAAAATGGCGAGTGGGGAGTGAGGTTCCCCGTCCCCCCACCAAAGGAGCCACTCGACGGAACAAAAAACTTGCAGCAGGTCAGTCGTTGCCTCCCGAAGTCAAGAGTGAATTTTCAGTCAACCTCAGGATTCGTGGAATGCCGTCGCAAATATTAGCTTGCGTTAAAAACTGCGCTCCATTTATTGCCCAAAGGCAATTGTTCGAGAGGGTTGCTTCCAGGAGGTGACGGATCTGAATCGGTGGTGCTCTGTCCACACGAGGTTCCTCCGCCCTTCGGGTCCTACGGCGAAGGGGGCGCGATCATATTAATCGATGGCATCTTCTGCACTCGAAGCCATTCAAATTAACACCAATTTTAAAATGATTGGTTAAGAAGATGCAATTTGAAAAGGCCCTTCATTTATCATTTAAGTATATTTTTTCCGGTACCTAATATGTTACAATGGAATATGACTAGGCTACCAATAAAATATCCTCTTTTACAGAAGCGGGAAGAACTGATATGTTCAGTAAACCTGCCTCTACATAACTATAATGCCACGCCTAAGAAGCCATGATTTTACTCGTCAGAGACGAAATATGCGAGTCAACGTCAGCCAGCAGGTTACTAGTGATCACCGACATCCATCGCTGAAAATACCCTCGGGGGGGGGGGGGGAACGAACAGTCTATTGGAGTCCCGAAAAACAAACTTGGCTACAAATCCAATTAATATTGTCAATTGAAAGGTACCATTTGCGTGAGCTGGGGAATAGAGATAAGTGCCATCGTACTCACGCCCTAAAAGCCGCCAAGGGGGTGGGTGTGTGGCAGAGGTTGTCGGGCCGACACTCGGAAGAGCACTTTGAAGATAATTGCCATTCAGTAAGTAAAATTAATTGTAAATTGGGCAGAGTTGCGTTACACCTTGTTAAATTCCGAAATGGTGCCCTTCAGCGGATGGACCCAAACACCAATGGCGACCTATCGACAACCCTTGCATCCACACACACACTCATGCCTCCCGAAGTGCCTCTCCACGATTTTTTTAAATTGAATTTAAGTAATTTCAGGGGTGCTCCCACAAATACCACAGGGTCACCACCCACAATTCAGTTATCCATTCCCGGAGCACCCGACGCACGGCCCCGCTCCGTAAGTAGCCGCCGCATCTGCCAAAAATTTATTTTTTATAGTACCCTGAAAGCCACCGCTAGGGTGTGTGGCAGGGGGTGAATACAAAACAGACTAATTTGGACCCGACCCTACATATACGAGGGTCATCCGGAAAGTAGTACCCGTTCGTGAAATAAATACACAAAAGTAAATATTAACAAACATAAAAAATTTTATTTGAAAGAGGATACTTTAAACTACTTCTCAACATAATCTCCAAGCAAATTAAGGCATTTGTCATAACGTGTGACAAGTTTCTGTATTCCTGCTGCATAGTCCTTCGCCGCCAGCTCATTGAGATACAGGGTCACTCCTTCTTTAAGTTCTTCATCGCTGTCGAATCTTTTTCCTGCCAAAAAGTCTTTAAGCTTTGTAAAGAGATGAAAATCTGAAGGGGCCAAGTCCGGGCTATACGGTGGATGGTCGAAAGTTTCCCATTTGAATTGCTGCAAAAGTTTTTGTGTTATCCCAGCTGCATGAGGCCTACGCATGCTCATCTGTCTGGTGGACAGAACTGTCTTGAATTTTTTTGGTTTGTTTGGTGAATGAGCATGATGCCACTCCATGGATGTCGTTTACTCTCAGGTGATGCATAACAAACCCATGTTTCGTCACCAGTAATTATGCGAGTCAAGAAAGAGTCTCCTTCATCAGAATAACGTCCCAAAAACGTCAGTGCTGCAGCCATACGCTTGGTTTTGTGCTCATCTGTAAGCATGCGAGGGACCCATCTTGCACAAATTTTTGCATAATGCAGATGGTGTTTAACAATTTCATGAACAATTGTTCGAGAAACATTGGGAAAATGCTCACAGATGTCATCAATTGTGACGCGCCGATCGTTCCTCACGAATTCGTCAACTGAGCTCACCAGTTGGTCTGTAATGACAGACGGTCTCCCCGAACGCTCATCGTCGTGTGTGTTCCCCCTCCCCATGTTGAAGTTGCGACACCACCGCCGAACAGACGACTCGTCCATTACATTGTCTCCATACACCTCCTTTAATTGGCGATGAATATCACATGGGCGAACGTTTCTTGCATTGAGGAATTTAATCACTGCCCTCACTTCACAACTGGCGGCGTTCTCAATTTTTTTAAACATTGTAAACAATTACAGAAACAACACAGGCAATGCTAGCGTCACGCAACTTGGCTCAGAGAAGGCAGACAAACCACTGAAGCTATCTGACCTCGTCCAGCGGCTACTCGCGTCGTCAGCACTTCATGCGGCACGAACGGATACTACTTTCCGGATGACCCTCGTACACGAGTATGTCTCGCTTCCATCCAACAATGCGAAGGAATGCAGACTCCTATTCAATACTTTCCTGGCGGTATCGCTCAAAAACTCAATCCTCGATATCCTCTGCCAACTAATCCCAGCATCGCCAGGATTCGCGCTCCCCTCCACCCCCGTATTCTACATTCGTACTCTCTCTCAAGTATTCTAACGCGACATAACGATATAATCCAAAATCCACTAGATCCGAACGAACCTTCCATGTGGCGAGCGAGCGAGGTTTCATTACTTTAATATTTTTTCCGTCTTAACTTTTAGCGGGCCCCGATTTGCAAAAAAAGACGACCCCCCCCTTCGCCCCCGGGCCTTTATGGCCCCCTTCCCCACGGACCGAGGCTCTCAAATTAAAGGAGCGGGTGACGTCACGCGGTCCGATGCGGACCACTCGGACATGGTACCGTCTCCGAAAAATGAGGAGAGCAGACTCCCGGGGGAGGGGGGGGGAGAGGCGCCACTCACCAATTGGAAATAGAGAGGCGGGAAGGGGCGGGGCCTCGCTTATTCGTCGCGCTAGTAATAGCGGGGCGGTGACGTAGTCGATACCGCAGGAGTCCCTCTGGGGAGACTTCTTTTTTGCTTTGAGTTAATGGAAAGGAACGGGAAGGCGTGCGAGGTCGGAACGCCAGCGGGCCGCACTCACCGAGCGCAGAACCAATTACCCCGTCGCCTGACATCGATCAAAACACCAACTAAGCCAGGCAGTAACAATGGCATAACCACGGCGTTAATTGAACAACACACAGGACATTTAAAACTAAATCCTGCGAATCTATACGCCAATACACTTTCTAATCTTAGGTTAACAGCTTCCACGACGGAAACAACCGGTATTGCACTGATGTCGGGTTGAAACGAGAAATTAAGTGCCCCGACGCCTGCTTGACCTCTACCCCGTCGCATGGTTTACGCGTTCAAATGGCCGTTAAGGTCGACTGGCGCTTCCGAATCCCGATTGCTCACGTGAAGCACCAAATGGGCGGGCGCCCTCCGGGGAATGGCAAGCGCACCCACCACGGCCCGATGGCTCCGAGCATCACACGCGACGCGTGAGGGCCGCGCACCACGGCCTCCGGCGTGGTGAGTATGAGTATATATATATATATATATATATATATATATATATATATATATATATATATATATATACATACATACTCACGAGAGCAATATAACTTTTGGACGGCACAATAGAACACAGAATAAAACAGATAACACGTAAAAGAACACTCACATTGTAGATTATACAAGGTTTCGGCCTACTCCGAGGCCTTCTTCAGGTGAAACTCAATGATTCCAAAAGTTATGTAAGTATATATGTGTATATATATACATAACTCATACAGACATATATATATATATATATATATATATATATATATATATATATATGTGTGTGTGTTGTATGTATGTCTGTATGTATTTATGTGCATCGATGTAATTACAAATTTTATGGCTAATGCAATATGCAAAGGAGAGGTTGGTAATCTTGAAGTGTCATTAAGAGAAATCTTTCCTTCTTGTGTGTGTGTGTTTGTGTGTGTGTGTGTGTGTATGTGCATTATAAGAGTGACCAATGCCCAGACTTGACCGTTGCCATCAGGACAAATACCTAATTGAAACGAAGTTTATATAATAATAAAATAATGATATGTACAAGACGATGGGTTGAATGGAAGAATGGACCATTTTGTCTCAATTACGCCCAAATAAAGACCTCTCTATCCACTCCCCCGCTCCCAGCTTATTTTCCCACCTCACCCCAGCCCACACCTAAAAAAGATACCACCAAACACGACCATTTGGAATCGGTAATTGGTGCGGCGATAGTATCGCCAAGAAAATCTCCGAGAAGAGCCAAACTGCACCAAGAGAGACACGAATTGCAGCGCTATTGCGTCCGAGTGCATCACGGTGAGAATGGAAATAATAACCGCGCATCGAAGGAATGAGATCGGCCTGCCAGGCGGCTTTCGTTTTCCCAGTGAGAGCGGGCACTTCGACCGTCCTGAAAATAGAAACAGATGTCCATTCGACTTTAAATAGATCGAAGTGCTTAGTCGATCATATCAAACGAGAGTAAGGCGTCGGCCGGAGTGGGGGAGGTTGACGGGGGGGGAGAAAGATAGCGGGGTAGGGGGGGAGGCCTGGTGGAGCGGCGCAAGCTTATCGATCGAGCCTTTTGGTGGATTGGGCGCGCGATGACCACGTGGTCTCAAACACGTGCTCGCGGGGCGGACGAAAACAGCCCCCCGGCGCACGCGAGGGCGGGAGGGTGGAACGAGGGAGGGGGTGAATCAAGGAATGGAGGGATGAGGTATTTTTGAAAGCGGCGGCAGCACGCGAGGACAATAAATTCCGACGCTCATTTATTAATTAGTGCGGCATACCACCGAGGATGACGACGATGCCGCCGGAGGCACTAATAGCGCGCCCGCGGGCGTAGACGGAAATACGAGCGTCTCAGGGGCGCGGACACCACAATCCTGCCCCACCCCCCTCCAGAGTAAAGCGAAACGTTCATACCTCGGAATCCCGAAAACCACTCGTACCAGAGTAGGCCCACACGCCCATGGGGACCACTGAGAAGGCCCCGGCCCGTCAATGTCCCGAGCGGGCTGCCCGAGACACCTACGACCGAATGAAGCAGAGGTCAACTCGTGGACAATAACTGGGTAAATGCGCTAAATGGACACATGAGAAGCCCAGACTTTTCGACCGGCAGCAAGACTGTCCGTTATATTCTCCAACGCTCATGAAACCTTGGTGCGCGCTGCTCATAATTACCACCCGCCCACCGTTTTGGGGTCAGAGTGACCGGTCGACATGTCGGGCAGTCGCCCTGCGCCCGTATTAGTCTCCCGAAGAGGAATGTGGATGCCCTCGTGTACAGAGAGGAGGCAGTCAAAATAATCGTAGTATTTCGTCATTTACCGCAGTTTATAAAAACGACAAAGGTTCGGTAATACCCGCATAAAGTTATCAGGGCATTCATGGACCAAAACAATACTGAACGGCAGTGCTACATTCTCCTAGAGCCAACTTTCCTTGTGTTTTACAAGGCTTACCTCGATGTAACCTACTGCCGTGCATAACAGCCATTAAAAAGTAATTCCGTATCCTTTTCCTATCGATAGATGCCTTGCTTGTCTAGCAAAAGGAAAATACCACGCTCATTACGCTGTCAAATGATAGAAAAGTAATACATTTCAATAACCGAATGGAGAGCCAAAATTATTCCAACTTAGGTTAAAATCACGCTTACGATTGCTACGGAGGCTACAGTCTCATTGGGAATGAAACCCTCGACATTCGCACACACAAACATCACTCACTTGTTTCAAACTACTATCGAGAATGGGGCAGATGAGTGCGCTGGACCAAGCGAGACTCTCGGAGTGCATCCGCCGCGAACCTCAACCCTCGCCCCTTCCCTCGCGGCCCACCCAGGAAGAGCCCCACGCCGAACACGCCCCCATGGAGGCCCCCAACACCCCATTCGAGGAATGGCATCCATCCCTATCGCACACGGTCCGGGACGGTCGCTTATCGATCAGCACGCGTGAAACTCACGCACCACTGCACCGGGAAATGCACTCACTCGAGGGCCACCGCTGCCCCCGGGGCCCCACTAAGGCGGTGCTCCCCAGGGGACAACACCCCCGCCCGGAGAGTGGAGAGGGCGGCGAGGCGCGCCGGACCTTACTCAACCCGCCTCACCGCATACAACAACATACTAACCCGGCACAACATATCAAGGTTGTTTTTAGCTTATCAGTAATATTTCTGTACTTACCTGGTGATCGAGAACAAATAAATTGCATGCGTTGTTAACCAGAAAAGGAATCGTGCCATTTTTCCTTCTATTTTGAAAGGCACTTATCTTGACAGAGCATACGAAGTTGATCAGTGAAAACAGATTGGAGCAAGCAAAGGCAAACTTATTCAGTCTCGGCTAACAGTGTTGCATTTCTAGCAGATGAAAGCAACGAGTCATTCTGTTCGGTGCAATCGCCTGCACCCAAATACGTTGTATCATTCTGATGCAAAAAGTATGCATCTCTTATTAGTGACATTACTGACTTGAAGGAAGTATTTCTTATCGTTTCTGCCTGTCGCATGGCTGCCCAAGGCGTTCGCCGCTTCGTTGACACCTAGAAACTCGTCCCTCTGTAAAAAGGCCATCGAGCACAAATTCCACGGAAAACACACGCGTCATTTAATGTAAAACGTCTGCTTTGAAACACCATTCGAACCTGCTTCGCGGTTAAAAGACAAACAATGGCTGAATACTAAAGGGAAACAAACTGGGTGTTCGTGACGGTCACCCTGCACCAGAATTGGCGTCCGTTCCAAATGAAACCTCCTCGAGTGCGTTGCCCCGTCATTATTATATTCAAGTAACACTGTTGTCGCGCAACATGAACAATATCTCTACTAACAATATGTATGACAAACATGATATCGGTAACTTAGCTGATAACATATCTGTCAGTCGTCATTTGTTCAGCGACCCCAAATGTGACGAGTTAACATCGGCAATCCAACAGACCAAAAGCTTTCTCGACACCGAATTTCACGAATTGTAAAACACTAAATGCACTTGAAAAGGATGTCCAGCCGATTCCACCTTTTACATACATTTCATTATCAACTATATAACACTACTTCTTGCAAATATGCGTAGGATAATTTGTAACTACAAGCAGAAGTCAGTGACAGGATTGTAGCACTGGACCCGGGGTTCTGAAGAACCATTTTATCCACGGTCCGCACTCAGAAGACAAAAACTATCATTTTTATACGATATAATATTTTCCCGACATTATCGTACAAGGTCGCTATGTTCGTCAATTTTGGATTAATATAAAAAAAAGCATTATTCAGGGCGTAACTTGCAATCAAACTGGAACGATTTTAATGCGTACATATATCAATGAGAACGGAATCAATACTATCAAAGAGTGAAGCAGATCAAAGATTCGAAGTGTCACACATATTACAATAGAATAACTCACATCGGAGAGGCTGATGCGCCTGCCCTTTCAACATAGAAGGTCATCAACTATGAAATACATCGTCGGCAGAAACCGTTGTATCGAGGGCAGGCTCTTTCCAAATAGCGACGCTGATATCCCGACTCCTAAATAATCGCGACTCATACGTTTAATTTGCAATGATTTACTGCCCCACACTATTAATCGCGGCGGTGGATTTGAAAGGAAAGTTTGGGGAATACTTCGAGGGCATTCCTACCTTCGTGGTAACGAGTGGATCAGGCATTCTTGCGGAGAGACCTTCTTTGCACTTCGAACTGCAATCCGGCAATCAAGACACTCGATCCAATCCACTCTGACTGGAGTGAGCAGACACACAACTTCGCCATTTAAATGAATAATTAATCCGCGCGCCAGGGTGCAAACCAACCCCTCTCGGGGCATGCATCTGGCGACGTGTGGCTAAGAAAAGAACCGGAGAACACTGGCGGATGTTCCTTCAATGGGATGGCAAAGAGACTCTCTTATCGCCAAAAAATACAGAAAGACTAACGTCCCAACTTTAACGTGCTATCACTAACAATCTACTATCATTTTAACAATAAGGTTTAACTGTTTCAAGTACATCCCACACGTGTCACTTAACAGTGGGTTGAATTGGGCAAGAATGGCCCAAAGCGCAAGAACGGCGGGTAAGTGCTAAGTCAGTAAAACAAATAAGGAGAAAGCCTTATAACGCAACCATTTCAGAGTGTACAAATCATTCGCCTTGACCGGAATTCGAACCCGGATCCCTCGATATCCGGCCGAGTGCTTTAACCACTTAAGCTACCGAGACGTCCTCTTACACTCTGAAATTTTCGCACGACTACGAATGCCTGTGACATTGTATGTACGGTATTTCGTCACAACATATTGTTCCTTTAAAGCCCCCAAAATTTCAGAGTGTAAGAGGACGTCTCGGTAGCTTAAGTGGTTAAAGCACTCGGCCGGATATCGAGGGATCCGGGTTCGAATCCCGGTCAAGGCGAATGATTTTTACACTCTGAAATGGTTGCATTATAATGCACACATAGCGGGTGACTCCGTTAAAGTTACTGTTACAGTTTCTTGAAAAAAGGAGAAAGCCAATGATTACCACTACATCAAAACAACCTTCCTCATGGTGCTGTCACAAACACGTGCACCAAACTCCTTTACCAACCGGATATAAATGACATGAAAGAAAGCATCCACGATAGATTGTGTAAAGGCACCTTAACCAACCCTACTTCAAACAATACAGGTACGAAGCAGCAAACAACTGCGGATGTCGAGGCACAAAAATGAGTTGATTACTTCAAATAGGAGAAGCAGACGATTGCATCTAAGGTGATCCTCGCGAATATCATGGAAGGGAACACAAATAATGTCGGGTCTTACCCCAAACTGCAAATGAGTGCATGTCATAGTTCATGTCAAGATTGAAGTGGATGCGAGGTCAGGGTAGCGGCTACTATAGCTTACATATGAACGTACACAAGAATTGTACACACTAAGTGGATGGGCTCCACATCCACTCATCTATCTGCAAGCTAACACCACCCAAGTGAAAATGGATGAGGGGAGGATATTACTCCACAAGTCTCCAAGATGTCTCGGCTGTCGCGACACTTATGCAACAGACGCCCTCGTAAGGGTTATTACATCAAGAGGCATGGTA
Source organism: Hetaerina titia (assembly GCA_037158775.1). Classification (NCBI taxonomy): domain Eukaryota; kingdom Metazoa; phylum Arthropoda; class Insecta; order Odonata; family Calopterygidae; genus Hetaerina; species Hetaerina titia. The sequence continues at coordinate 102,977,903 of CM073776.1, forward strand.
CACAAAACACACTAAGACTGCAGCTCAGGGATAATTACACACATCCAAAGAGAATTAAACCACTAGATGAAACATCCACTACATTAAGATATCTGTACCTAAATGTCTCCTTTTTACTTAGCAGCTATGTATGCAATCTGCTTGAATAAATAATTATTTATTCATCAAATCCTAGTACCTGTGATATCAATGGAATGAAATACTGCATCATTCTAGTATTCACTCACTCAAGAGCTATCATGCAATTCATTTAAGATCTATAAACACACACTCAGCATCTCGTGTCACCAGTAAGATTATTAATGAGAAACACTATCTATTCACAACTTAAAGCAGGAAAAACTATCACTAGATATCATGATATTTAGTATATTATATATATATATATATATATATATATATATATATATATATATATATATATTAAAAGCTGGTACATCTGTACTTAGTGCACAGAAATTGTTTCATATTACCAGGAGGAGACTGTGGTTTAAGTTACACCAACTAAATTATCCAAAAAATTATTAACTCATAGTAAACCATCACGTACCTAGGTATTAATATTGATACACTATCTTAAATGCCATTAAAAACTCTAATGTCAATACGTCAACATTACTGCTATGCCAAAGAACTATGACCACCTCAATAATGATATCATGTAGTCCTAATTACTTTGTTGGACTCAAAAAGACATTTCTGCTTGACTAAAAAATCATTTTTCAGTCAACACTATGTACTAGAAAACCTACATAAACATGCAAATTGGAACAAATAATGAATCATGGGTATGCAACAATCCACCAATTGCGTACATATTACATCACTAAAATACGGAAATGTATACCAAACAGTTGTCATTTGGTTGTCAATCGTAGGCAATGGCATTAGAATTTCAGATAAAAGTCAACATACCAAAACATCAGCAGTAGTTAAGCTGCTTTTGAAGGCACATACATAGATAGCCATTCACAAATATATTATTACAATTTCAAGAACGAGTGGCTATTTATAACAACATAGCACAATAAAACTTATCATCGGAAATACTATATTAAGTAATCTAACTTTCTAGACCTTATTTTTAGGAACACATCCAAAACTTTAACAACGTACATGTGGAAGAAAAGTAAAGAATTAAGGCTAAATCATCAGACACTGAATTAGCTAAGTAAGTACTCTACTTATTGAAGGAGTGCGCAGACCCCCATTGCAAGGGACACGCACACACACACTCACTCTACCGACTATACATTCCACGCGATTCCACTGTTCTAAAGCGAAGAAGCTATCACCCAAAAGCAACACCACCACCCCGCGCCAACAACTGTGTGGATCCGTATCTGGAGTGCAAAGATTGACGATTGATTATGCCTCAAATGGGCGCCCACCTTAACGACCGAACGCCACACGGCACCGCCACCAATTCTGCCCAAAACGCACCACGAAATGCATTCCCCCGATGTTAGGGGGTCGCCTCCCCCCCTCCGCGTGCACCGACGCAAGAGGGGAGCTCGCATCGGCGTGGCCAGAGGGACCAAGTGCAAATCCAATCCACAGAAGCAGCAACGGATGGGCGGCCCCCACGCACCGAATGCGACGCCCCCCCCCCCCGCAGACACACACACATTCTCATTTGAAAGCAGAGCCCGAGTTGCCCAAAGCAAACACCACCTTTGCTTTGAACATCACATATTAAACGAATTCCAGTCACCAATACGCCTCAAGCTAAACATCCCTTTGCGAAATGGGATCAAACTTCACCGCACGAACTACTTTTACGGATTGTGTGAATTTTAAGCGAGTGGGTGCGTGGCGGTAGCGTGCATTAAGCCATAACTACTGTATGTACTCTTTCTAATGTTGTGCATTCATCGATGATTATTAGACCTACTACCACAGCCGGCCGTCCTCTATATCGCCATTTTAGCGCTTAGCCAGTCTATCCGATGGTGAAATAATAATTAAGCACAGTCCTATTTGTAATTTAATGCTACAGGTATATTTTATGCTATTGCAACTATTGATTACTGCTACCAGTTCAAAATTTAACCACTGCAAATCTATTGATTTTAAGATAGCATGTGCTTTTTAACGTGACAGAACATTGGTACAAAAAACTTCATGATGCCACGTAAATATTAACAGATGCAATACAATTTGTATTTATTGTTTTTGCACAAGTGTAACTCTGCCAATTAGTTACCATTGTTCAATAAAATTGTACCGATGTTAAAATAATAATAGTCACAGTAATAATATTGCTCGCCTATTTCTAAGTGGTCTAGTTGAAAATCCAGAGATGAAATGGCCGTTTTCGATTCCCGCAATGATAATAGGGGCGCGGAAACGTCCGTCCCCCCCCCCCCTGATTGTATGGGACATCTAGCCCCTAGGGTACGAATGAGCAGCTAGAAAAGTCCAGCAGTTAATCGGCCATTTAATCCCTGTACATGAGAAACTTCATTGGGCTTTTAATGCTAATGCATCGCACAACTGTGAAGATAATCAAAACTGAATCAATGTAACAACTTTACGCTACACACTGATTACAGTTCAGATAACATGAAAAACTAAATACGATAACATCACCTCAAACCTATCGTGTTACATAATAATAACTTAGAGTACAATCATGTTACGTAAAACGGCGCTGTTCTATAAATATGGGGACGCCACCAAATAAATCAAACAATTTTAACTTCCATGTCGTCAAACTTTAACAATTTATTTTTTTTCTTCGGAGATCCCAAATTTTCCTGTTTGAGTGCTTATTAGGCGAGAAAAATAAATGCACAAACAATATTTAAATGGCAACGATTACCGTGCCACAATGTATTAATGCATCCTATGCATCATTCTGCCTTGACTTGTTTTCTAAATTCTAGTGGTAATTGTATCAATTGAATTAATTATAAAAAATATATTCATATAAATAATATATATATATATACATATATATATACATATAAATATACATATATAGATACATATATATATATATATATAGATACATATATATATATATATATATATATATATATATATATTACTTATTTATTTATATATAAACTCTTTGGTGGGGTCCCAAGAACAGAACAGTACTAAAACTTTACGACACTGTGAAAATACTGAGAGACAGTCTACTGAAGTACAAGTACTCAACTACGAACGCAATATCAGATAATACAAATTCTGAATGCGTCGACTCCAAAACCTATGCTAAGGCCAAATCATCATTGTACTCACGGGTATTGTCACATAAACGTTGCAGACGGTCAGTTTTGATTCCAATTCACGAATCCAAGGTTGGGAGTGACTCCTATGCTAGCACACGGGTTGCCAAACACCAGAATGGATCACAGCTCCTTGGGCACGGCTCGTAGGTTCTTGCACCCCACCTTTGCTCACCAACACACCACACCACGACCTGCGACAAAGAAACAGCGGGTCTGTTGAGTCGCTCCCGTTAAAGACATCCGCAGACACTCCTAGGACGAGTCGGGGAGGGCAATATGCAAATTAATCACACACACGACCATGGTATTATGTTTTCTAAGAACCGTCCCTTGAGGAAAGGAATGGGAGTTCTCCATAAACGGATGCATGCCAGGAGGGGGGTGACGTTTGCTGAAGAAATTCAATTTACGATAACTCCGGAAAAAGTAACAAAGAAAAAATTATGTGCACAAACCGTCACACGCGTCTGTCAAACAACAGCCATCCTCGGCACAACAGCTTCATTTATTCACTTTTAAAATACATTTTTTAATATGGTAATAAAACCCTCTCTCCTCGCACGTCAAAAAAAAATTTAACGTCCTGGGCGAGTCGATGCTCGGAGAGTGCTAGCCAGTGATTCAACCGTCTGCGTGCGCTGCCTTCCAGCCATCCCAGCGGTCACGAAAGGGGATAAGAGAGTGGAGTCGGGTGGATGGAGGGAATGGGGCCGGTAAGGGGGGTGGCATGGGGGGGCTTTCGATTTACCTTGGGACGGATACCACCTCCACACCACCCAACCATCCGCACACCCCGCCTCTCTACCATTCCCAGAGATGCTTTCTTCCGCCGCTGCTCGTCCCGCGAAGTAGTAGTTGCAGAGGGGAGGTGTGGAAGAGGGGTGGGGAGCACGGCCACGAGGGCGGGTGCATTCACTCCGAGCAGAGGGCAAAATCTTCCTCTCCCCGAGAGATAGAGAGGGAAAGAGAAGGTTGAGCGAAGTGAGGTGGGTAGGGAGGCAGGAACGACTGACCGCCAGGGCAGCGGCAAGAGCAGATGGCAACAAAGGAAGCAGCGAACACACTCACATGCACACCGTTAAAAACGCCTCACTTCCAACCCCCATATTCCTTCCCCGAATCCCCCTCCAGCTCCTCCACCTTCTCCGGTAACCGTCTGTCAGCCTAGTCTCAAAGTGCGTACGTTAAGTCCTCCATTTTAGGCCTTTACCTAGAGCGAAATCTCACTAGGATAGAGGGGTAAATTTAAGAACACGTGAAAATCCTTCCAGCCAGACAACCAAGCGCCCAATAAAACGTTTCAACAATGCATCCGCACAATTGCCATTGTTATTGCAAACAACAACGGAGAACCTATAATAAATAAATTTCACAACGGCGAACAAACAAATAAATAAAGGAATGGAAGGCGAAGAACACTGCTCTCGTATTTAATGGTTAAAAATAATAAGTGGAGACTTCACCAACGCACCTTGTCACAGAGCATGCTTTCACAAAATACAAATCAAACCATAATTACAACCAATCCAATAAACGGCAGTTATCAAACCTGTGAGATGACAAAAGGGCAACACAAATCGGCAGAGGATACCATTGCATTATTTTAAAGATATAAAGGAATTGCGCTAACTTTTCACCGTTCCTCCTCGGGAGTAATTTTCAATCACTTGATGCGAGAATCCGAGCGGAGACAACCACGCTATCTTCTTCCCTCACAGAGAACATGGCGGGCCGAAACGAGGCGTCGTTCGAAGACTGGACGAAACCTGGGAGTCTTCTGAAGAGAACTGTGGGCCCTTGTCGGTTGGCTTGTTTTGATGAACACACTCGGGAATGGACGCAGAGGAATACTGATGAGTAAACAAATCGTCTAAAAAGGAGGCACACACGGGAGTTCAATGCATTACTCAGACTCCAATACAACGTTACCCACGGCGTCGTGAGCGCGACTGAAAGCTAGCCTCTCAGAGGGGCAGAGAAACGGCGGTGGAGGGGAAGGGCGATGGAGGGGAGGGCGCTGTGTGCCGGTCTGAAGGGGAGTGCAGGAAGGGAGGAGGTGAGACGGCCTCAGGAAGGGGGGGCCCTCACCAACCACCTCCTCCCACCTTCCGGCGAGTCTCTGTTTGTGTGTGCAGAGGAGACCTTCCGAAAGGGCCCTCGCTCCTTCCTCGAGGGCCAAAGAGGAAGGACCTCACAAATCCCTCACTAAAAAACTACCCATACCTGGCTTCATACACCACCCCTCCTCTCTCTCTCTCCATCTTCTTACCCCACCCTGCCCTCCCATTCCCACCCCCGTCCTCAACACACACGAGTCAGCGCCGCCAGCGGGTCACCATGGCAACGGAGAAACCTCCCTCCGCTACTGACAAACGAGCGTCGATCGGCAAGCAAGTACGAAAAGATAGTTTCGGGAAACCGGGAGGAGCCCATGAAAAAACTAGAAGCCAGGTGAATGCCGAGTCGCCGGTCGGTCGGTCGGCCGGATTACTCACGGTCGGTCGAATTTCGTTGCCGAGGCAGTTTCCCCTACTGAGTGCGCCCGCCATCTTGGGGGGGGGGGGTCGGCGATGGAGCGAGTCATTGCTGAAATGAGGGCATGAAGAATGATGGAACGGCGGTGAAAAATTAATGCGTGCACGTCTTCGTTCCATTAATGCTCCATATCAAAGTTTCCCAATCCTCTTTCCCACGGCAAGTGGAAAGATCCTCAGCTCGTCATTGTATCCTGTCAATAGAAAGAGAAGCAGAACCAACCCATCCGTCCGCCACAGAATCACTTTGAGACCAATCTGAAGCAGTGACATATTAACATGATAACAGCAGAAATGGTTAATTTTTTATGCCCTGATTCAACGGAATACGAAAGCTTACTGGATTTTAATTTTTCCCCTGAATCTCACGCGTGCATACGTATGCATTACATTGCTCATTTCCGCCCGTGAAATTTTCCAAGAAAGGTTCTCGATGAGGGATTAAGGAGGCACAGAAAGGGATTATGAGTCGTTGTCTTTGCCCCAAATCCTTTTGAGCATAATAGGTGTTGAGTAAGGATTGACAGCGCCCGACAATCATTCGAGTGTCATTGCAGAATTGTTACTATAGATTAGGTATTGCTGAAGTTTCAGAAGCACTCTGAAGTGTGAATCAACCTGTAGCAATGCCATCAATTATAAATAAAACATTTCACATAGCCAGAAAACGAGATCTGTTGAATGAAAATAGCCAATTTGCCGACCATTGAAAACAGGACGACGCCAATTAAGACCCTGTGGGAGAGAAAGAAGACATCGAAGACGAAGAAAGTCTAAATGAAGGTGCGCGAGTGTTTATTTACCAGTCTCATCGAAACATCCTTGGCAATGGTTATTTGCTTTCCACTGAAAATAGGTGTCAGCAGTTCCTGCCTTAATAAACTTATTTTATTGCAACATGGATGATTCTCCATATTCTCCTCCCGATGCTTCCTGTTTACATTCAAAATTGCAAAATGAAATACGTATCTAAATTGCTCCTAATTGAATCACATAACATATAAGAAATTAAATACAGACTTTAATACTCTTCATTTAGATTCTCTGCAATGCGCATTTAATTATTATCCTTGCAAGCGAGTAATGATCCGTTCGTGACTCGGCCGGGACCTTCTTCAAACTTAGTCACGTCACGAATACTTGAATATTTCGGGGAGAAAATTCATCCGTTTACGGAAAAACACGACATTTGCAGAACAAAGCACCGAAGTAAAGCTTAGTACAAATCGTTTTTACGTTTCCTTGCATTGCAGCTCCTCACTTGGCCCCCTCTGGTAAATCTTGTTACTTCAACAGTTTTTTGCGTCACTTGAATGCCGGAAATGAAAAACCGTAAACCGAACTATTGTCGAAATCTCGGTTAGGATGCTTGAAGAGTGTGTCCTTGGCACATCTTCTGTGACGTCTGATCCCGCTGCAGTCTCCATGGAGATGGAAAATTGGCACAAAAGGAGACGACGGGGAGGGGAGGTCTTCGGACAAACAAAAGACAACGGAAGCAGCGCCCGGGGTGGGAGAGGAAAGCGTGTATGCGCCTTCAATGGCAGGGTTTCATGCATTCAGTAAACATAAAAGGGGAGCGATGCCATTTTGGTCGCAGGCGGCGTGAATAAATTTCACTACAGACCTAAAACAAAATATGGGATATCACTTCAATTTACAGATTAAAATAATGAAAAAATATATCACGTAAGCAGCCTATATTTCCGGGAATAATGAAATAGAACATTTCTAGAAGGGAAGGGTTCCTGCATGATCGCGAGAACCGTAGAAGAATTAGATTGACCGTGGACTCGAGATGCCGTTTTTTTTATAGCCACGAACTGAGAATGCACTAAAGAACCGTGTAACTAGGTTGGCTGCGTTGAAAATCCGATATTTGATTAGCCCAAAGTTTGACTGACTACCCTGGACTCTTCTTTCATTTGCTTTATAAAGTACTGATATTTGGAACTAGTACTATGAATGAGTAGCGTATTAAAATTACTAGGGTAGCTAGGCTGGGAATCACTCAATGGAGCGAAGGTTAAATTACCACTGATTAAATCTCTTGCATGAATTGGAAGGACGTCTCTTTAGGAGTTACGCAGAAAATTTATTATTACCCCCATCTCACCACGGTAGAAGAGATCATGTCAGTAAAATTAGGGAGACCAAGTGAGGAACAGAAAGATTTAAGATGTCATTTTTTCCGCGAACGATAAGAGATCAGAATAATATTTTCCGACGTCAGCAGGGGTAAAAATATTCGGGACAAAATTAGTATGGTGCGTATTCACCCCCTGCCATGGACCATAGTGGTGGCTTACACGGTGCTAAAAAAATAATAAAAATACTAATTTAATTTAAAATACTAAAAATAATGCGGTCGGACGCACGTTATTCTGATCTCTGATCGTGCGAGCTAAAAATGGCAAATCTATCTGTTCTGCACTTGATCCATCTAATTTTACTGATATTATCTCTCCCACCGTAGTACGATGGGGGCAATCATACATTTTCAACATCATCGCTAAGGAGACCTCCTTCCAATTAATGCAAGAGATTTAATCTGTGTGATTTAACCTTCTCTCCGTGAGTGATTCCCAGCCTATCTGCTCTAATATTTTGGATACGCTCCCATGTTAACCTTAACAACGTTTTACTAGTCTAGCTCCTCTACGCTGCACGCGATCCAATTCGGCAATTGATACAACTTCGTGAGGATCCCATGTACTAGCAGCATATTCTAAATGAGGCCTTACCAGCGACAGATAACATTTTTCGTTGACCATTACATCACATCTACCCAGAATCTTCGGCAAATAAACGTGTCTTACTAGTGACTACGGATTCAATGTCGTTCACGTGAAGTTGGAATATAAGAGGTCCCAATATAACTAACATTAATAACAATAACAATTCCCTGGGGAACACCTGAAGTAACTTCTACTGCATTTGAACTATCTCCATCTATGCCTACTCTTGTACCCGACCATTCAAAAAGTCCTTAATCCGATCCCGGATCTTTTTATCTATAGTATACCATATGCTTTTTAATTTGTGAGCAGTTTTATTGAGTTACATTGTCGACAGCCTTTTTGAAATCTAGATGTACCGCGTCCACTGGAACAATGCTCCCTCTTGAACTAAGGATATATTGAGCAAAAAGCGCAAGTTGACTATCACAGGATCTACCCTTTCGGAACTGTGCTGGTTTTTCATCAATAATTCCCGACCATCGAGGTGTCCCGTGATCGAAATTGTGACTATATGTTCCATAAACTTGCATCATATTTATGTGAGGGAAATATGTCTGCAGTTGTTCTTTCTTACTCGATGCTAATTCTTTGCCCTACATTCGTTAATCCCTACACGGCCCATGCACGTAATCTGCGCATAGCTTATTTCAACCATCAGCTTCTCTTGTATGTACACACTTCTACGAAATCTATTTTGATTTTGGGTGCCATGTTGGCTATTATAACTACAAAGTTAAATGCATATTAGCGGATGGCTCCGTCAAAAGTTACTGTTGCGGCATCTCCCGTAGTTTCTTAAAACTGCAAAGTTATCGAATATAACACTCAAATGGATTTGGGGAGTAATAATAAGCTGTAGTTTGTCAGTAAGTCATTACAAATATTGGTGAGCACAGTGCAAAATCAGTGCCACAGGTATACAAGTATATAATCCTTTAAAAAGTAAAGCATAAAAAAGGCGACATGAATAGTTCACTTAACTAGGAATTATTTTGGATCCCGCACCCAATCACACAACTTTTGGTGGATCCCGTGGCATGTAGATGTTCTGTAGTGGGATAAATTTTCCGCTCATTTTAAGGATCCCAAATTGCTATGGAAGGAATGATAATTCATTTAAGATTGGTCCAATCAGCCGTGTGTCGTTCCCGGCAGCGGGAATATTAAGCGAGAGATGGAAAGAGGTAATAAAGATGTGCTAGGTCTATGCGAGGTGAGATGGAAGGATAGCGGGGATTACTGGAGGGATAATTATAGAATAATATACAGCGGCGGGGAAGAGAGCCAACGAGGGGTTGCCGTAATATTAAATAAAGAGGTAGGAAGAAGCGTAGTAAACATAGAACAAGTCGCGGATAGAACATTAGTAGTAGTGATTAAAGCAGAACTGACGAACATTGTCATTGTTCCAGGACGCCTTCTCCTACCTCTCCACACACCACTCAAACACTGAAGAGGACACCTTTGCAACTGCTACAAAATATCTTTCTCAACCTTCTTCTCAACCGCTGACGTGCTCAGTTAAAGAAATCCAACCCATCATACCTGAATTACCAAACCATTGATCCTCTGGTCTTGAAGATATTCCTAAAAAAACCCTTAAATACCTTCCATCCTATTGCATTACATTTCTCACAGACATTTAATGCATGTTTAGATTCCTCCTACTTCCCCTCACTTTGGAAATCCGGAACATCATCATCATCCCCAAGCCAAACCTCTCTCCGATGGTACTAGCTATCGGCCCATTTCCCTTACCTGTTCCCTCAGCAAACTGCTTGAAAAGGTTATTTTAAAACGTCTGCAATTACTCCCTTTCCCTCTCTTCAGACAAGAACAATTTGGATTTGCAACAAAAACAACGACAGTCCACAAATGAATCGCCTCACTGAACTCATTCAGTCCGGCTTTAATAATAAAATAGAAACGACCGCTGTCTTTCTAGACATTGACCATTAGACATTTGGTAAGGTCTGGCACGAAGGATTAATCCACAAATTGGCAGACAAAAATATTCCTCGCTACTCAATCAAAATTATTCAGTCATTCCTCAGCAATCGATTCTTTTCTATCCTCCACAATTCCTACCATTACCCCTTTCAACCACAACTTACCGGTATTCCTCAGGGAGCAGTTCTCAGCCCACTTCTCTTCAACATATTCATTGATGACCTTCCTTCTCACCCTCTGACCCACCTCTGCCTGTACGCAGATGACACCATCATCGCCGCCCAAAGTTGGTGGCCAACAAAGTTGCTCTGCAGGTCCATCTCCACCTGATTGGTGAGTGGCTTGCGGAGTGGAGACTCTCAATTAACCCGGAGAAATGCACTAAACTCTGCTTCTCACGCATCCCCCCCCAAACCACCCACCCTTGATCTCCGCTTAATCTCCCAAAAATCCACAATAACCTTCCTCGGCGTCATTCTTGATGAAAAACTAACCTTTTCCCTTCATATCACCTCCAAATTATATGGAGGAACTGCATTGTAAAGGACTTTTGGCAACAATCTTAGACATAGAATGAGATGATCCCAGTTAACAGAGATAAGTCGGATTACATATTAGTGGAAGCAGAGAATATCCAAGAGAGATAAAAGCAGGATAGGATAGAAGAACTGAATATGAAATCTGAAATATGATTCGAATAAATTCTAATTGAGAGTGTTTTCTCTAACGTCTAAGGAGAGGCTAGATGTTGTGCTATGATACCTTCACCAACCATGCAAATAGATTACGCCCATCTTACCTCATTCCTATTGAAAGCATATTTCCGTCCGCTCCCCTAGTCCACCTAGTTGAGTCAGTCCTATTGCACGTGCTATGATCGTATTCTACGTCCTTAACGGCCTGAGGAGTGAGTGCTCCTTTGTCTGTCTGGGAACAACGTCGCGATAATGCCGAAGTAAGAAACTGAACGGCGTGGGATTTGGACGCCAAGCGAATTGTCGACCCCCCTCCCACCCAAAATAGTTGCATCTTAACACCAGAGTACATCTGAAAGATACGCTAACATCTCATACGGATTTATTATGAATATCGAATGGATAACAGTTTGAAAATCCGTCTTCACTCATAGCACCAATAGCTCCATTTTGTTTTTATACGAGTTACGTGAGAAATGAAAAGCTGGTAATTAAGTTACCAATACTTATTTTCCATGGGAATTATTTTTTCTCAGAGGAGGCTGCAGATAATAGATCCTCTCCTAAAATTTAAATAATACACAACTTTTTCATAGGTATTTTGATACTTGTTTGAAAACTCATCATTAGAGAAACATTTTAATTCATTTTCATTGCTTGTGATATATTTTTATCGATTACCCTCCATTCGCGGATACACTTTAAACTAATATTTCAAATTTGAAACTGCTCGCTTTCTTCCCTTTGACCTATATCTGATACACTTAAAGGTAATAAGCGTCACTTTATATAGCTTGCTCATTTCATTCTTACTATTTTCATGTTCCGCCAATGAAATCATTAACCGAATCAAGCTTCGGTACTTGGGGTGTCATCAAATATTGCAGCGGACGACGGGACATGCGAAGAGGGAGCCCCACTTGGGGGAGACGAGAAAAGGGACGAGGAGCAGACATCGATACCTCTGGTGAGCAGATTACATTTTCGATTCCAACCCGAGTACATTTCCTCCATGGGAAGTCGTGGGTAATCTTACGGTGAACCCAATGGAATTGCCCCTCGGGGGTCACTCGGGCAACTCGTTGATGATGGGATCGTGCATAAAATGTCACCGCCTCGGAATTGACCCCTCTCCGGTCAAATGGGAGGGCCTCCGCCCCGCAGCGGCTCGCCTCCCTCCTCTCGGCCTCTTCCTCCGCCTGCCCCTCTCATACCGGGCGAGCCGGTCCTCGAGGTTTGCGAGGGGTTTGGAAGGAACGCGGGTTACCTAATCGGGAGCCCTCGGACAAAAGATTAGCGACCGTTCCAAAGACTCGGAGGGCTCCGGCCCCCTCTCTCGCTCGACCGGAGCCGTGACAATAAAAGGTGGAGCTTGCAAACGAGGCGATTGAACACTCATTCAGAACGGTCCGGAGAATACGGGCGCGATCGTGGAAAACAATGCAATGGGGTACTGCGAGCATTCGAAAACAATTGAAAGGCGTCCTTTCTCGCCCCAGCTCGTCACGGTGAATTTCCGGAGGCGAGCGTTTTAACGACGGGCGCTGCCTCCCCCCCCTCCCCCCCCCCGAACCAGCCAAGTCTCGTGCTCGCTCCGTGGTCGCCCGAGAGGAGGCGAGGGGCTGGACGCCACCGTTCTGGTTGGGAGTGCAGCAGCGGGGGGGGGGGGGGTGCCGCGCGAAGTCAGGGAATACGTACTTGGAACGAAGGAGTGCAATTACAACGCCAGTGTTTCGCGCCACGTGTGCATTGAGCTCTCGGAAATCTGGACAGGTGGGTTGTCGGGGAGTGATGCTAATTCGACTCGAGGATTCCCAACAGCTGCTCCTGCCCGCTGTAACAGCGAGTTCACCCATTGGAGGCTGATTTTTGACGGATACAGAACTGTACTTGGGCTTCAATGTCCCTCACACGATATCCTTCTCGTGCTCCTTCGGTGTCCTTCCGCCCCTTCGCCTCACCTAGCATGTCAATGGAGCGCATCTCTTCCTTCCGCCCCTTGCTAAATATTAGCCTTTTGTCATTCAATTGCACTGTACCGCCATTAAATTACCTGCCCCTTCCATTTACTTACCTATCCTCTCCAAATACGACCCCCCTCCGATGTGATTCCGAGAACGAATCTGGATCCGGATGCGTTCTCCCGTAAATAGACGTACGGTGCAAAAAATATAATTTACACAGAGGCTGCAGTTGGAATACGCGGCAAGTATGTGGAACCGGTCGGAGGAGGAGTTGATGAGACGGAGAGGATGCTAAAAGGGCCACAGTTTGGACCATTCCCATTGGATAAGGGCACTAGTAGATTTAAGAACAGTTTTAGCTTAACCTTGCTCTTTCTCAAAAACCGCGTAACCTTTGTTTTGTTTACATTTATCTTCATCTTATACCTATCGCATTGACCTTCCAATGCGATAGGCAGTGTTTTCAAACCCGTTGGCTGACTGACCAACTAAATCTTGGTCATCAGCAAATCTAACCGATTTTACGAATTCCCCTCCGACTTTCATTCCTACCTCCAGTTCTTTCCATGCCTCTTTAATCATTTCCTCTACATATACGTTGAACAGTACCGGTGACAATGGGCAACCCTGCCTTACACCTCTTCCTAACACTGCCCATCCGGACTCTCCGTTCCCCACTCGCACCTGAGCAGTCTGAGACATGTACAGGTTGCGGATCAGTCTCCTGTGCCTCCAATCCATTCCCATTTTCTGCAATACACGCATTAGTTTTTCCCTATTCACTCTATCAAACGCTTTTTCGAAATCTACAAAACGGGAAAATACGTCCTGGTTGTATTATATATTCCTCTCGATTAGTGATCTCATTACTGCAATGGCATCACGCGTACTTCTCCCCTTCCCAAACCCAAACTGATCATCCTCTAAGCAATCATTTGCCCTACTCTCCTCAATCTTTCGGCCAATTTTCGTCTTCATAAATGCTACTCATTAGTCAATAAAAGTACTTTCTTCCCAATCCTCTCCAAGGATTAGGAAAATGGGGAAGAAGATATTTGCTAAAGATCCCTTAAGTAATCGTACATTAATGTTACGTGTATCTGTTCCTACGTCCAAATTTGATTCTAATTAATACAATTCAATCAAGAAATGCGATGCAATTCAATTAATCAAAGTTGATATCGCCCCGTCAAGTATGCCTGGACATAAGCTATCTTCTAGTATACACGATTTTCGAGAAAGAAAATAGCTATAATAAATATGAAACTAGGACTGAATTAATTAAATAGTTTGGACAAGTTTATCTATCTCGGAAGTGTTTTGGAACAATGATCAAAGGATTGGGCACACAAAAAGCTAATTGCGTGAGACAAGGTCATTTTACAGGGAGGAGGGAGTTGATGACGGGGACGTTGTATATGGAGGTTAAGAAAAGACACGTGAAAACTCTGATATGGAGCGTAGCTATGTATGGTGGGGAAACGTGGTCACTGAAGCAGGAGGATAGACGTAGATTGGAGGCTTTTGAAATGTGGGTGTGGAGAAGAATGGAGAAGGTGAAATGGACCGAAAGGAAAACAAATGAGGAAGTACTGGAGATGGTGGGGGAGGAGAGGGGTTTGTTGAGAGAAATCCTATGGAGGCAGGAGAAATGGATGAAAGGCGTATTGAGCGGTAGTGGAATGTTGAAGAAGGTAATAGAGGGGAGAATGTTGGGCAAACGAGGAAAGGGAAGGAACAGGACAGGGATGTTGAATTGAATGAGGGGAAGAAAGAAGTACACAGAGATGTACAATGTTATCTCTTTACAGTGCTGTTTGCTCTGCTTTTGTTTCCCTAAATTTCCCCTTCCATCTCTTGTCCCTCTCCGTGGGGGAATCCTTCTACCTGCAGGGTTGGGTCAAATTATTTACATGTCCCCTTGAGGAGGAGAGCGTTTCATGTTGCATGTTCTTGTGGTAGTGGAATCTCGCCTTGCTACTTACCAAATTCTAGCTTGCACGATATTGGATAAGTTTCTTACAGCATCCTAAGGTGCAATTATTTGTGCAATTGTACTTGATTGATGAATTTGTGCAAGTTGCAATTGATATGTAATTGCATGCATGTAGAATGAAAGGAGGTAGATATGTATTTTCATGTGAGTAAAATGATAGGATTTTTGCAGGACGCTGTGGGTATGGGTTTTCATGTATGCGTTGGTTTTGAATGCTGTTTTTTCCCTTTTTTGGGTGGTGACCTAACACCCCCCGCCACGCGCCCTTGCGGTGGCTTGCAGGGTATTATGTATATGTAGATAAGATGAGAGAGACTTGATGAAGAGTAGGTTGCTGGTCTGTGAAATGCCAGGAGAAGCAAAGAAATATATTGTTGTTACGTTATTTTGGCTGTGTCAATTAATCTATACTCTCAGTTAATAAATATTATCATCACATAATATTTCTACTGAAATTTAATTTTCCTCGGAAGAATGCTTGTCTAGTATGATTTACGAAGAAAATATTGAAGTCTTCTCATATAATTTTTCCATTTTTAGCCCCTATGATAAGTAAAATGTAAAATAATTTATCAATTGAAAAGACAGGCTCTACTCCGAAGCATAATTACATAAGTGCTGCATTGTAATGTTCCCAACCAGATCAAACTCCATCAGAACGTTCGCTAATACTTATGATTCGCGAGTGAATATAGTGCTCTGAAATGAAAGTATCAAGAATTTGAAATATTTCATTTGCAGTTGGCTGACCAGAATGGAAATTCTTCCTCTATATAAATTCTGTTTAAAATCAGAATAATATTGTTTCACTGAAAATATTGTTCACTCAGGTATTACTTAATTTCAATGAACAATATTGACTTCATGACTTTTGGAATTACGTGCCAAATGACCAAAAATGGTCTATTCCGTAGTACAGATGCGTTCTACGGAATTGGCCATCCGTTTAATGAATAGACACCTTTACATGTTGTACCGGATCAAAATGTAGTATTGTAATGGTTCAACAACAAAACTATTAAGCATGTTTTTAGCTATTAAACTATCCATTTAATTTTCCCCAATGGTATGACTGCGCCATCGGTTTAGGTATTCTTGTCTAAAAGATAAGAAACTTTCTCTTTTTAAGAAACTGTAATAGTAACTTTAACGGAGTCACCCGCTATGTGTGCATTATAATGCAACCATTTCAGAGAGTAAAAATCATTCGCCTTGACCGGGATTCGAACCCGGATCCCTCGATATCCGGCCGAGTGCTTTAACCACTTAAGCTACCGAGACGTCCTCTTACACTCTGAAATTTTGGGGGCTTTAAAGGAACAAGATGTTATGAAGAAATACCGTACATACAATGTCACAGGCATTCGTAGTCGTGCGCGACGCGCCACAGTCCACGATGTTAATAAAGCCAATTTCAAACATTTAGGCTGTTCATACCTTAGAAAAATTTCAATAAACTGTAATAGTAACTTTAACGGAGTCACCCGCTATGTATGCATTATAATGCAACCATTTCAGAGAGTAAAAATCATTCGCCTTGACCGGGATTCGAACCCGGATCCCTCGGGACGTCTCGGTAGCTTAATTGGTTAAAGCACTCGGCCAGAAATCGAGGGATCCGGGTTCGAATCCTGGTCAAGGCGAATGATTTTTACTCTCTGAAAAGGTTGCATTATTTCTCTTTTTAAATGACTGACATTTTCAAGAACAATTTCTTAGCTTTCGTGTCAGTTGAATATTTTTCACAATAACCAACATATTGGTTCATTACAAATGAATGTTTAGATTGAAGATGCTCTGTGAGAAACGTTTTCTACACATCCTGGACCACACCGGAATAATGAGTGCTCTGAAGTGTAGTTTCGCATTCATCCCTGCTCAGTCAGTAAACCACAACTGAAAACTTTAAAACACAAAACCATAAAACACCCGAACCTCCTGTCAGTAGTCCAAAGCCTTACGTCTGGACTTCCCCGCCCCTGACTAAGAGGAACATGTAAATATTAAATCGAGTCTTTCAATGTTGGTATTTCTGATGCAGTAGACGCTCGGGAGGGAACTACTCCTTTTTCCAAAAATCCATCACTGCGTACTTTTGAAGGTTAGTGTCAATTGTAAAAGAGGCGCATCGACGTTGCATAGCATTAAAATCATTTGGTGAAGCTACTTAATCCTCGTGACTACTGATATCTCAGAAAACCACTTCCTCATCGGCAAATAAGCGTATCTTACTATAAACCACGGCGTTAATTTCGTTGAAGTTTAGGCCATTTATAGATAAATGGCGTATGAATGTACGTGTACCAACAAAGCGTGTAACACAGTTTGCTTTGGTTCCCACTTCACTGAACTCCTCCGCTGCCTCGCTAGACACAGGAATACAAAGTGCCTGCTTTGCGACCTGGGAAATCCGAGGGAATGTCTTTGCATGACCTTTCCACCTATCAAAGGGATTTCCCACACGGTGGCGTAGGTCCTCGAACCAACTATTGGTAAGTTGCAAGGCCATTGGGTGTTGCGTAATTCCGATTGCAATCATCTTCCGGTAATTCATCGATCCATTTTGTTGCAGAGCCCCGTCCCGAATTATATGCCCTGGGCGAACCATTGTCATCTGACAAAACAACGAAAGTAATTGTTAATTACTTGGGACTCATTATTCCAACAAAAAAGTACTGTGAGAGCCAGAGTGAATTACCGCTAATTTGTGCACAAAACAAACGAACGACCACGTGCTTCACTTTCTCAGCCCCATCTGGTTTCCGTAGATGTTGAAATGACGGAAAGCGGAAATCGGCAACATACGTGATATTCACTCTCTTACACTGACTTTTCATGCGTAAAACACGTGGGTTGCCGTTTTTAAGTAATTATTACTAAGAAATAACCGATAAATCTGGATGAAACTCATTCTGCTTACTGCGAGCATTCTGCTTATTCTCGTAAATGATGCTTATGTGCATGATGTTGTAAATTACATAAAGTAATGTTGTTTTGTTTTGCTCTGGGAGACATAGTCTGAAACAACTCGAAGTATGGAGAAGATAAGAGACCCGCAGTGTGATTAGGTTTCTTCATTTGAAAGGCTGAATTGCCCGGCAAATCCACTTGTATGAAATGATGGCTGCTTATGAGAATAATGCAGCCCATCATATGTCAGAGTTTGACATATGAGAATGATCATAGCTAGTATGGAAGTGTGTGGAAAATGATTCACGGAGAACTGCACATGTCAAAGGTGTCAGCACGCTTGGTTCCACGACTACAGACTCATTTGAAGAAGCAAATATGGTGCGACTTGCAATCGCAAACACAGCACAATGCGACGCGAAACAAAGCGTGTAGTGGCTTTGAAATTTAGCCATCACGTCCACCATACTTGCCCGATCTTATCCCGAGTGACTTTTCTTATCCCTAGAACTCAAAAAACCATTGCGGTGTCGGAGATTTGACAACACAATGACGTCATTCAGGAGGTGGAGCATTGGTTTTCCACGCAATGTACTAAGTTATACAATGACGGCCTTCGGAAGGTCCAAAAACGATAGAGGGTTACACAGTTCTCTGGATGGTGACTATGTAGAGAAGTCTTAACAATTGTTACTAGAGACCATCCAACTGTAAAGGTAGGTTTTGCATGGACACAACAACCAAATATTTCTCTTGTCTCTCCTAACAAAACACAACCTGATATCCAACACTAAAATTAGCCTCTCTTCATCTCCGCGTACTTCCTTCCTCCCTTCACCCCGACCAGTATCCCCGTCTATCCTGTTCCTGCCCTTTCCTCGTTTGCCTAAAATCCTCCGCTCTGTCTCACTCTTCAACATCCCATGACCGAAGTCACAAGAAAAACATCTAAAAATTAATTTTCTATCCCGGTTGATATGTGGTATCAATTCAAGTTTTACGATATGCCCTTGTAAATTTAAAAAATTTCATGTGAATGTTAAGTTTGGTGAATAAGTTTATGGGAAAAATAAGAATTATTATTTTTTAAGGTAATCTACCGGTTAAGGTAGGATTATGGATAGACACAACTACCAAATAAATATCATGTGACTCCAAACAAAACAGAATGCAACAACCTACTCTACATCAGGTCCCTCTTCATCTCTGTGTACTTCCTTCCCCCCTTCATCCCGTCCAACATCCCTATCCTGTTCCTGCCCTTTCCTCACTTGTCCAATATTCTCCCCCCTATTGCCTTCAACATTCCACCACCGCTCAATACGCCTTTCATCCATTTTTCCTGCCTCCATAGGACTTCTCTCAACAGACCCCTCTCCTCAGCCACCATCTCCAGTACTTCCTCATTTGTTTTCCTTTCGGACCATTTCACCTTCTCCATTCTTCTCCACACCCACATTTCAGAAGTCTCCAATCTACGTCTATCCTCCTGCTTCAGCGACCACGTTTCCGTGTCGTACATAGCAACGCTCCATATCACAATTTTTACGAGTCTTGTCTTAACATCCCTACTCAACGTCCTCGTCATCAACTCCCTCCTCCTTGTGAAAGCCTCTTTGCCCAGCGCAATTCTTCTCCTTACATCCCTACTACTTTCACCGTGTTGGTTCAAAACACTTCCGAGATACTTAAACTGTTCTACTTGCTCTAGTTTTTTCCCTCTTATTTTAATGTTTACCTTAGCCCTTTTCTTTCTGGAAAATCGCATAACCTTTGTTTTATTAATATTGATTCCCATCTCATATCTATTGTATTTAATTTCCAATTCACTCAGCAATATGTGTAACCCACTGGCTGACTGACAAACTAAAGCTTGGTGATCAGCAAACCTAACTGATTTTACGAAATCCCCGCCTAATTTCATTCTTACCTCCAGTTCTTCCCATGCCTATTTAAAAACATTTCCTCCACATGTACGTTGAACAGCACCGGTGACAATGGACAACCCTGCCATGCACCTCTTCCTAACACTGCCCATCCGGACTCTCCGTTCCCCACTAACACCTGAGCAGTCTGACATATGAACAGGTTGTGGATTAATCCCCTGTCCCTCCAATCTATTCCCATTTTCTGCAATATACTCATTAGTTTTCCACAATTCATTCTATCAAACGCTTTTTCAAAATCTACGAAACAGGCAAATACGTCCTGATTGTATTCTATATTCCTCTCGGCTAGAGATCTCATTACTGCAATGACATCACGTGTACCTTTTCCTTTCCTAAACATAAACTGATCATCCCCTAAGTAATCATTTGCCTTACTCCCTACCCTCTTGTTGATGATCCTGAGAATAACTTTAGCTGCGTGGGATATTAAACTTATTGTTCTGTAACCCTCACATGATGTGGCCTTTACCTTTTTCGGAATAGGAACCAGCACTGATCTCACAAAATCTTCCCGCCATATTCCTTCCTCATAGTTACTACGAATCAGTCCATATAGTGTCTTCTTCCCACATTTTCCTAAACATTTCAACAGTTCCACAGGAATGTTGTCCACCCTCACGGTCTTATTTGCTTTCATCTCCTTTAATGCCCTTTCTTTTTCTTCGTCGAGTATGCCTGGACCTAAGCCATCATCTTCTCCGTCATGTTCCTTTTCTATGTCTAATCTTGTCGGCCTAAGTTCTTTACCATACCGTGTTTCTATATATTCCTTCCATCTCTCTTGGATTTTTCCTGGTTCAACTATTATCTTACCCCACTTATCTTTAACTGTTAGCACAGATCTTGCCTTCTTACTTCCCGATAATAACTTAACCTTGCTGTATAGAGCACCAATTTCACCCTTCTTCTGTAAACTTTCCATATCTTCACATTGCGTTTTCCACCATTCTTCCTTTGCTTTGTTTGTAGCCCTTCTTAATTTATTGTTTAACTCTTGTACTTCATTTTGTCCAACTCTGTGTTAACGTTCTTCCATTTTCTTCTCTCATCCATTTTTGTAATCAACTCATCCGTACAAAGTTAAAAATTAAGTGCCCTGCCTTGGCCAAAAATCAATATCTACTTCCTTGAAGTTGCGTAAATTCTTCTCGGCTCCTCCACCGGGTTATATCGTCCATCTCGGCCGACGTTTCGATGTCCGACTCGGTCATCGTCATCAGGGCTTCTGAATCTGAATCATTCAGAAGCCCTGATGACGATGACCGAGTCGGACATCGAAACGTCGGCCGAGATGGACGATATAACCCGGTGGAGGACCCGAGAAGAATTTACGCAGCTGATACGCCGGGAAAACGCCAAATCTTTCCTTGAAGTTGCCTACTAGCCTTAAATACAAAAGAAGGGATTTGTTGGAATCTCTTTGTCTCCCACATCGCCAGTAGCATCTTCAAATAACTGCAGTGAACGGATCAGGCAACCTACGATATCTCCTCTCTCTTACCTGTTATCCTACCAGTCACCTCTATGGTGTGCGTCATGGGGTGAAAGCACACCAGGCATGAAACTTTAATAAGGATTTCTCTTGGTGAGGGTGGAAAACCTGAAACTGTTAGGATTTTTCTTAATTTTCAGTTTACATTCACAGCAATAGAGGAACCTTCCATGCCATTTTCCACCTCCATCTCCAGTACACATACATTCAGTTCCTTTTGACATTGTATGAAATCCACGAGAGCTTTAGAGTTCAGGGGTTTTTCCAGTCTAGCCAAAGAAGTGATGGAAACCAACCACTTGTATCTCTCCCGCAGTAATGCATGTAATTCATCTAAGACTTCCCCCGAGTAGCATGAATGCATTCCCATCACTAAATCCGACGATAGTTTAAAAGCATACCTGGATCCGTTGTATTTTCCCTGCCCGATTAACCTCGACCCACCTCTCTCTCTAACCGTCCCCTCCTCTACCCCCCCCCCGCCTCCTCGTGCATTCCTGCGATCTGTTGCACAGCCAGGTCATCACTTTTTGCCCGATGAAGATGCCTTGCCATCGAAACGCCGTTGCATTTCCCTCACGCTCTCCTCCTTCCCTTTGACCTTTTTCCTAGCAGCACCCACCTTTCCCTTTATCTTCCAGCACTACTCCTGGGACCAACCCTTATCTCGTTCCCCAGGGAAACGGGGAGAGTGCCACCGACATCCGCTGCTCGGGTAATCGTCCAAGGATTCTTTTTGCGTCATCAGTTTCCACCTCCCTCTCATTCTGTTTCATCCCACTATCGTCAGCCATTGAGAACCCTTACGAAAGATCTTGATTTTCCATCCGTACAGGATCCGACTCTTCCAGGATAATGCTTCCTGGGAGCACAAGCCTCGGAAATATCCAAGTGAAAGTCGTGCAACTACGAGGGAAATCTAACAGGGACACGGCACAGGAAAATCTCCCCCTGGACGTGCGGATTTCGAAAACTGCAGGAGTAGGTCATAGTTCACTGTCCTCATCTGTCAACAATCCACCTTCGGCTTGACTACAGTGATGAAGATGAACATAAGCATCATACTTTGAAATCAGTCATAAGATATTCACTCTCGTTTGAAACTGAAATATTGAGCGCTAGCAACTCTCGACCGATGGAGAGAAGAGACCACCAGCTGCTGCTGCTCTTCCCTCTGAATTCCCGCTCTCGTAAGTCCTCGCTCCACGACAAGCATTCGAGTCATTCAACGCTATTTACTGCACAGCTCAGCCCTCGAGATTAGGTTTTCAGGAAATATGTCACGGCTCCTGACAGGAGAGAAGAAGGCGGTCCACAGGGCTTACCCCGCCTCGATGGGGGAAATAAAGTATTTAAGGGCGTAGAAGAGGGGTCGGGGAGGGTCGAGGGAGGAGGGCCAGGAAGCTGATTCCGAGATGTGTAAAACTCCTCGGAGGCAGCAGAGGTTTTCATTGAGGCATAGGAGAGGACCCGCAGACAACCGACGCACGGAACGCGGTGGCCAAGAAATTGATGGCAAGAGCAGGCAGGCATTTCCGCGGAGGGTGAATTCTGCTTCGCACGGGCGAGCGTGCGAAATAGGTGCGTATCCCTTCGATGGGTCATACTCAATATTAACGCCTCTTCCTTTCGGGATCAGCAAAGCTGACAAAAGGCAAATTTGGACTAATTACGAAAAAAGTAACTCCCTATTACTCAGTACCCATCCACTGCCCTAAAAGAGCGTACTTATTTCACATCCGCGGCATTCATGACATATCCGAGCAATATAATTCCTTACTTTTGGGTGTGGAAACTCAAATAAAGTCTGAAAAAAGTAAAATAAATCAAATCGCCCTTATTTCTAGGCTCGGAAGGAGAGACTTCCTTATGATCATCGCGGGACCATTACACAAATTATATTATACACTATCCGGCAAGCCACTTCGAGGGTGTGTGGCAGAGGGTGATTGCACACTATACTACATTTTCCACTAAATAATTATCCCATCTACCGCGGTCAGACAATGCTATTCTATTTCTTATCATTCGTGGAAAAAAATACATCTTAAATCTATCCGTTCTACACATAATCTCTCTAATTTTATTGACATTATATCTCATGACGTGGTACGATGGGGTAATAATACATTTTCAATATCACTGCTAGAGAGACGTCCTTCCAATATATGCAAGAGATTTAATCTGTATTTATATCTTCGCTCCATGAGTGATTCCCAGCATAGCTGTTCTAATATTTTAGGTACACTAATGAGTTTTTCATAATAACGTTTTAAAAATCTAGCTCCTCTACGCTGCACGCGATCAAATTCTACAATCAATCAAACTTCGTGATGATCCTATATACTTGCAGCATATTCTAAATGAGGCCTAACCAGCGAAAGATAACAATCTTCCTTTTCATCACATTTACTCACTACTCTTCTATTTAACCCTAATTTTTTGTCACCTTGTCCACATATGCATGTGTTTCACCCTGAAGAAATCGTGAGTGAGGGCAACGCCTAGGTATTTAATTGAGCCTAGAAATTTCGTTTTGGTGTTCCCATTGCAGTGGACGTGGCATTCGGGTGGGTATCGGGTATCTTTTTCCAAAAATTCATCACTACGCAGTTTTTTTTAAGTATAATTCCACGAGTCACACCAGCGTGTACAGCCACTGGGCAATCTGACGAAGCTACTTCCTCAGAACTACGCTTATCTCTATTAATCACTATATCCCCAGGAAAAAGCGTACTCGTATCTTACTATTGACAATTGAATTCAGTTAATTAATGTTTCCTTGGGGTGGAGAGTGTTTTATGTTGCATGTCCATGTGGTAGTGGAATTTTGCCTTCCGACTTGCTATCATATTCTAGCTTGCACGATTTTATATAAATCTCTTACTGTATCCTTACGTGCAATTATCTGTTAGAAGATAGGAAATGTCTTTGCATGCGTGTAAGATGATAGGATTTTTGTATGAATGTATGCACCACTGCTGTATGCACTGCCCTGCACTGCACTGCACTGCTGTATGCACTGCACTGTATGCACTGCGGGTCGCGGTGGTCTAGTGGGTAGAGCGTTGGACTACTGACTGGAGGGTCCCGGGTTCGATTCCCGGACAAGGCACTTTGGGCACCTGCAGCTCCACCCAAGCTTTTTGATTTTTCGGGTACCAGATCCTCCTGGCAAACCATAACCGGCACAGGGAAAGGAACTGGCCCCCCTACCCTGATGAGTGAATATTCACTCGCCGTCGGGCTTGGTACGAGGGTGAGCTCTACCATCACCTTCTAAACCGACCTTCGGGTTGATTACTGTGTTTATGGTATGCACCACTGTCCCTCCCATGGACTACAACCTTGTCGTGGTGGAAGGGTTTGTGAGTTCCGATGACTCCTAGAGCTGTGCTGGCGTGAGTAATAATAATTGCTCCTGGTAGGGTCACCAATGCCAGATAGGTCGAAGGTTAGGGCCCAGACGAAAGGTAGTCACGCAGCGTCTGTTCCTCAGTGAGGCGGCTGCAATGGCGTCTGACCCCAGTGGGGCGGTGATTAGGTGATGGTGTCACGCTAAAAACACTGTTGAGGAAGGCAAGGGGAAACCACCTCAATTATCATTCCCAAGAAAATAATGATGGACGCAAAACAGAAATTGAGTCCTGGCAACCGCGGGACTCGGCCCGAGGGGCCGTGTGTCGTGCCCGGCAGCAGGGGAGGCAAGGCTTCCGCGGTCGTCATCCCACGAAATTCTTGCGAGGGAGAAATAACAGCAGCAGAACGGAAGACGCAGAAGAAGACGAAAGTAGTTAGAATAGGAACATGTAACGTCAGGACAATGTTGAGGACAGGCAAATTAGAGAATATTAAGCGAGAGATGGAAAGAGGTAATAAAGATGTGTTAGGTCAATACGAGGTGAGAAGGAAAGATAGCGGGCATTACTGGAGTGATAATTATAGAATAATATACAGCGGCGGGGACGAGAGCCAACGCGGGATTGCCGTAATATTAAATAAAGGGGTAGAAGAAGCGTAGTCAACATAGAGCAAGCAACTGATAGAATTTTACTCGTAGAGATTAAAGTAGAGCCGACGAAATTGGTCATTGTTCAGGTATACATGCCACCGAGCAACCACAAGGAGGAAGAAGTGGATAGGATATACGATGAGTTAGATAATATAATCGCGTGTGTCTCTGAAGGGGAACATTTGATAGTGATAGGGGATTGAGATACTACTGTAGGCGAAGGAAGAGATGGGGGTGAGGTGGGGGACTATGGGTTAGGCACGAGGAATGAACGTGGGGAGAAAGCGATTGAATTCTGCAGGAGACAGGGGTTAGTCATCACCAGCACATCGTTTAGACAGCACAAAAGGCGTAGGTATACATGGAAAATGCCAGGTGACTCAGAAAGGTATCAGTTAGATTATATTATGGTTAGGCACAGGTTTAGGAACAGTGTGATAAATTCGCACAGTTTCTCAGGAGCGGATGCGGACTCTGACCACAATTTAGTTGTTATGAAATGTAACGTCCGTTTAAAAAAGATAAGGCAAGGGCGGGCGGGCTAGGAAACGGAATGTAGAAGCATTAAATGGATTAAGGAGGAAGGAGTGTCAGCAGGCGGTAGAGAAAATGATCGATGACGGTAAAGAGGTGAGTTCTATCGAAGAAAAATGGGTAAGTATCAAGACAGTGATTTCGAAAGCCGCAAAAGACACTGTAGGAACCGTTAACGGGAAAAGGATAAGAAAACCATGGGTAACGGATAAGATAATTGATAAGATGGAGGAGTGAAGAAGATGGAAGAATGTAAACACAGAGTAAGGCGAAGTGAAATACAGAGAGTTAAACAATAAATTGAGAAGGGCCACAAATAAAGCAGAAGAAGAATGGTGGAAAACGCAATACGAGGATATGGAAAGTTAACAGAGGAATGGTGAAATGTGTGCGCTCTACAGCAAGGTTAAGTTATTATCGGAAGAAAGAAGGCAATATACACGTATGTGCTAACAGTTACAGATAAGTGGGGTAAGATAACACAGGCCAACAGTGGTTTTGGTGCCGGAGCTTTTAATGATGATTTAAAGAACAATTGGGGTGCTGAATCCAATTATGACACTAGTTTTTTCCTATCAGCTATAGTTTTCAAGAT
This sequence comes from Hetaerina titia, assembly GCA_037158775.1. Lineage (NCBI taxonomy): Eukaryota > Metazoa > Arthropoda > Insecta > Odonata > Calopterygidae > Hetaerina > Hetaerina titia. The sequence continues at coordinate 103,004,514 of CM073776.1, forward strand.
ATAGATATGTTGTTACTTACGTAAAAAAATCTTCTAAATGATGATATGGGAATATTATATTAATAATAAAACCACTAAATATAAAGACTTGATTTATTTTTAGGGCTGTTAAATCACCCACAAACACAACAGAATTTTACAATACAATTAAACACAAATACTAAAATTTTTTACTGTAATAAAAACAAATTGAAAAGAAAAAAATACATAAAAACATCACTCAACACATCGGAAGCTTCTTTTGCGCGATGTTCTTGAGTACACTTTGTTCAAACAATCTCGTTTTAAGCACCAGCAGTAATCTGCCATCATATGGTTATCCCATCTTCCTTGGTAGCGAGCTTCTATTGTTTTTATATCCTGGTGAAATCTGTTCACCTTGTTCTTCACTTGTGTCTCCTAAATTTCCAAGAAAATTGGCAAAGTGGCTGTGTAGGTAGTGAACTTTTGTGCTCATATTACATTCAAGTGATTTGAAGTTACTGAGCATAATGTTTACCAGCTCAATATAATTTTCACTTTTGTGATTTCCTAGAAAATTTTTTATGACCTCAACAAATGACATCCACCTAATTTTTTCAATCTCATTCATCGACTCGACAAAAGCAGGATCCTTTGTAAGTTGTCTGATTTTTTGGCCCCTCAAAAATACCAGCTTTAAGTTTTTCAATACTTATATGGGGCATCTTAGGTCTTAAGTAGCCGAAGCATGGTCCATCCTTGTCAATAGCCTTTACAAATTGCTTCATTAGGCCTAGTTTAATATGTAGAGGCGGTAAGATGAGTTTCTCTCTTAGGCCACTCCTTCTTAATCCAGTGGTTTTGTCTGTCCCTGCTATCCCAGAGGTACAAGAAACAAGGATATTTTGTGTAGCCACTTTGCTGCCCAAGAAGAAAGTTCACCATTTTTAAATCTACACAAATCACCCAGCGATGTTCCTGGTATTTTATCTTTTGTAAGACCAATGCTATTGTATCGTTTTCTTCTTTCATTTTAGTTGAATGAGCGATTGGTATTGCACCAAACCTGTTACCATTGTGAAGCAGTACACATTTTAAACTACGCTTGGAGCTATCAATAAACAAACGCCAATCACTAGCATCATTTTGTGATAGTAGTCCCATTTTTTCCAAAAGACCCTTAACGTCTAAACAAAATGTAAGATTGTCTTCTTGAGTAAAGACGGGTAGCATATCCTTTTCCCTTGTGCTATAAAAACTTATTTTTGTACCGGGTTGCAGTAAATTCTTTTCATGCAGTCTTGATGCTAGTATTTCGGATACCTTATGAACTAATTTCGCCAACTTTTACCGAAGTCGATACAAACGATTTTGTTTTTTAATCTCATTGGCCTACAATATAGAAATATACATAAAACTTATTGACAGTTTATTGAAAATAAAAGGAACACCGCAGAGTGGTTATAAATTAGTATACTTATAGATTTATTTAACTTTGAAAATTATTTTCCGGAATATATCAAATATTAAAACAACTAATCGTAAGATGTGCCATATCTAAAAAAGTAGAGCTTTTAAATAAAAACGGATTTCATATTTGGATTCAGCTCTACAAATATAGTTAAAATCATCACAAAGATTCCCGGCACCAAAAAATTTTTTTTTAGGCCTGTGAAATAGAAAGGGCATTAAAGGAGATGAAAGCAAATAAGACCGTGGGGGTAGACAATATTCCTGTAGAAATGTTGAAATGGTTAGGGAAAGGTGGGAAGAAGGCCATATATGGACTGATTCGTAGTATCTATGAGGAAGGAATCTGTCCGGAAGATTTTGTGAGATCGGTGTTAGTTCCTATTCCAAAAAAGGCAAAGGCTTCGTCATGTGAGGATTAGAGAACAATAAGTTTGATATCCCACGCAGCTAAAGTTATTCTTGGATCATCAACAAAAGGATAGAGAGTAAGGCAAATGATTACTTAGGGGATGATCAGTTTGGGTTTAGGAAAGGAAGAGGTACGCGTGATGCCATTGCAGTAATGAGATCACTAGTCGAGAGGAATATAGAATACAATCAGGACGTTTTTGCCTGTTTTGTAGATTTCGAAAAAGCGTTTGATAGAGTGAATTGGGAAAAATGAATGTGTGTATTGCAGAAAATAGGAATGGATTGGAGGGACAGAAGGCTGATCCGCAACCTGTACATGTCTCAGACTGCTCAGGTGCGAGTGGGGAACGGAGAGTCCGGATGGGCAGTGCAAGGAAGAGGTGTAAGGCAGGGTGTCCCATTGTCACCGGTGCTGTTCAACGTATATGTGGAGGAAATGATTGAAGAGGCATGGGAAGAACTGGAGGTAGGAATGGAAGTCGGAGGGGAATTTGTAAAATCGGTTAGGTTTGCTGATGACCAAGCATTAGTTGCTCAGTCAGCCAAGGGGTTGCAAGCATTGTTGAGTGAATTGGAGGTTCAGTGCGATAAATATGGGATGAGAATCAATATTAATAAAACAAAGGTTATGCGATTTTCCAGAAAGAAAAAAGCTAAGCTAAACATTAAAATAGTCGGGGAAAAAATAGAACAGGCAGAACAATTTACATATCTCTGAAGGGTTTTGGACCAAAATGGTCTAAGTAGTAGGGACGTAAGGAGAAGAATTGCGCTAGGCAAAGAGGCTTTCTCATGGAGGAGGGAGTTGATGACGGGGATGTTAGTAGGGAGGTTAAGACAAGACTCGTAAAAAGCCTGATTGGAGCGTAGTTATGTACGGCGCGGAAATGTGGTCGTTGAAGCAGGAGGATAGACGTAGATTGGAGGTTTTTGAAATGTGGGTGTGGGGAAGAATGGAGAAAGTGAAATAGACCGAAAGGAAAACAAATGAGGAAGTACAGGAGATGGTGGGGGAGGAAAGGGGTTTGTTGAGAGAAATCCTATGGAAGTAGGAAAAATGGATGAAGGGCGTATTGAGCGGTAGTGGAATGTTGAAGAAGGTAATAGAGGGGAGAATGTTGGGCAAGCGAGGTAAGGGAAGGAACAGGATAGGGATGTTGGACGGGATGAAAGGAGGAAAGAAGTACACAGAGATGAAGAGAGACCTGATGTAGAGTAGGTTGCTGGATTGGGCTTTGTTTGGAGTTAGAAAATGTTTATTTGATGGTTGTGTCCATCCAAAAGGACCATCAGTTCAAAAGAAGGACCATCAGTGCAAAATAAAACATAGAGGGCACAAAACAAACAAAAAAAACTCCTTCCTCAATCGTGGAATAAAAGAATGGAATGAGTTACCTGAGGATATCTTTAAGTCCTTACCTTATTCATTAAATAAATTTAAAACGAGGTGTATGCTCTCCTTAAAAACGTGTGAGTGAGAAATGTACGTGATAAAACCGTATGTACTTGTGCTATGAATAATGTGTTAACGGGACGCGATTTTGAACGGTATATGAAATTGAAGAGTACGTGATTACGGACGAAGTGTGGCGATGGACGGTGCGTAGTATGTACTCGTGTGGTGTACACCTAATCCTTGTGTGATGGTAAAGGAGAGGTCGGTAATCTTAAAAGTGTCATTGAATATACGAGCATTTTGTCTCATATCTGTTCTTCTTGTGTGTGTATGTATGTGCATTGTAAGAGTGACCAGTGATCACACTGGACCGTTGCCACCAGGAAAATTGCCTAATTGCAACGAAGTATGTAAATAAATAAATAAACTATAAAAACCTACTTTCACCGGTAGATTACCTAAAAAAATGCACCACTGTGGGTATGGATTTGCATGTATGTGTTAGTTTTGAATGCGGCATTTTTTCCTTTTACGGGTGGCGACCGGCGCCACACGCTGTTGTGGTGGGTTGCGGGGCATTACGTAGTTGTAGATGAATATAAGGAGGAACAAAACAGGCCCGTAATACTTCCCTGGGGTATACCACCACCATCACTAACTAGACTACTAAATACCAACACCATCTTTAACTGATCTTTCTACCCGTCCATTCAAAAAGTCTTCAATCCTGCCCAAGGAATCATTATTATCCATAATATAGGCGTGTAGTTCAAGAACCGCGCAGATGGCGCAGCAGGAACTTGTAACAAAGTGGACCGCTAATATGCAATAAATTGCAGACATTTCAAATTCTGAAAATTATTCGTCTCGACGGGGTCCTGGCGAATGATTTTTACACTCCGGAATGCAGACGCATCAGTATTTCGGAGTAAAGAACTCTTGGTGGTAGAATCGATTTACGTTAGTGAATTGGGTTGACGGTTTGAGAATTTTCCTATTGAGCAGTGTTTCAGTGTCTTGCAGTCTATCTCTCTAGTCTTACATTCGTGATCTTTTCGACCGTAATACGTTGGGGTTCGTATTATATCCTTGATGTCATCGGAAAAGGGCCCATCTTTAAATGTTTTTGATAAGTTTAATCTATATTGTAAACGTCGATGTGTAAGAGAATCCCAAAATAATTGTCTAGCAAAGTGGATACGCTGCTGTGTTGGTCATAATAATGTCTGACAAATCTAGCCCCCCTCCGCTGAACTCGATCTAATTCCGAAACCAAATTTATGTTATGAGGATCCCATATACTGGCAGCATACTCTAGGTGGGGCCTGACCAAGGCAAGGAAACATCGTTCTTTCACCTTTTCGTCGCATTTACCTAGCACTCTTTTCACAAATCCCAATTTTTTATTAGCACGACCGCATATTTCTCGTATGTGTTTTCCCCAGGACAGATCGTGAGTAATTGTTACACCCAAGTATTTAAAGGAATCTACCCTCTCGATATTGGTTTGTTTCACTTTGTAACTATAAGGGAGGGAATTACTCTTTTCCCAAAAATGTATTACTACGCATTTTTAAAAATTTAATTCCAATTGCCATGTATCGCAATAATTTTGAATTTCATCTAGTTCGTTGGCTAACACGACTCTGCCTTCGTGACTTCGTGACCCCATAAATTACTGCATCATCGGTGAAAAGACGGAGCTTGCTATTAACTACAGTACTGAGGTCATTTATGTAAATAAGGAATACGAGGGGGCCTCTGATACTTTCTTGTGGTACACCCGCCGTGACCTTGACAGCATCGGATGACACACCGCCCAGGACGAATGTTTGGACACGATCACTTAAGAATTGTTTAATCCAGTTAATAATACTCTCGTGTATTCCATAAGTTTCCAATTTCGCGAGTAATTTGCAATGAGGGACTTTATCGAAAGCTTTCTTAAAATCTAGGAATATCGCATCAACTGGTATATTACTTTCACCGGAGTTCAATATATCATGTACAAAAAGTGCGAGTTGAGTTTTGCAGGATCTACCCTTACGGAAGCCGTGTCGGTTATTAAATTATAAATCTTGGCTATCGAGGTACCTCATCATGGAACTAACAATGATGTGTTCAAGAATCTTACAGGAAATGGAAGTGAGCGATATTGGCATATAATTACTGGGGCCCTCCCTGTCTCCGTTTTTAAATATGGGTGTTACCGAAGCTGCCTTCCAGCCGTTTGGCACACTTTCTTCTACTAATGATTTGATAATATTGGTATGAAAATTACTAAAAAATATTGCTAATATTGGTTGATGGTGGTGGTCTATAAATGCGGAGATTCGCTCAGTGGGAGAGTTGATGCTAGAGACAATGGGGCGTCCGGGGTTTTGTGAATTTTGGGTAGCAAATAAAAATGTGGGGTCTTAGGATTGGGTCTAGAAAGAATGGATATATCTTTGCGAGAGAGACCTTCTCCGGGACCAAAATTGGATCGAAAAGATAAAATGTCCTTTTTGTATGAAGGATTAGGATCTTGGGGCAGGGGGGTATAGCAGGAAAGGTCATTTAATTTTCGTAATGCCTCACCGTCGTAGTCTTTCTTGTTTAGCACGACAACGGATGACCCTTTGTCCGCCGTCGTGATAATCATACTTTTGTTTGACGCTAAACGTCTGAGAGCTTGTCTCTCAAGGGGAGAAAGGTTATCTGGTGGCTTCAGGGAATCTATGATTTTTTTATCGGTAATCTTTGTTAGGAGGAGATTGATAAAGATTTCTATTGGATTTTTGGATGCGAGTGGTTTAGGTTCGTTTTCTGAGGCTGGACGGAATCGAGTAAGTGCCGGATTAATGGTGGAAGCGTTCGAAGGGAAAGGCTGCGAATTCCAATGGGCATGCCAGCGGAGGTTACGGCAGAAGTTTAAAGTGTCGGTGACAATGTTAACGTGGTTGGTTCTAGAAGTGGGGGAGAAGGAGAGGCCTTTACTTAGTAGCGAAAGCTCGTAACTATTGAGAGGCTCGGACGAAAGGTACACTACTTTGTGTTCGGTTTGGGGTGTTGGGTCTGTGACTCTTTTGTTTGGCGAATGGGGAAAACGGGTGTTTTGAACGGAGGATAAGGTAGGTTGAAAAGTGTTGCTAGATCCGGTTTTGAAAGGAATAGGGGCGGAGGTTCGGGTGGTGGTGGGGTTGTTTAAGGGGCAAGGAAAATCCCACTTGGAAGAAAGACTGGATAAGAGAGGAGAGTTTTTTTAGGTGGCCCTCGCGTCTTCGAGGGGCCGAGGAAAGTATACGATTAAGTGACGGAACTAAGTGAGGGGCTGAATTGGATATGATTTTGGCTAGGGACAGTAGGTTTGTACGATGTTGACTAAAAAGGTAGAGGTAGTGAGAGAGAACATCACGTGTGAGTTCGCGTGATTGTTGCAATATAACGGCGTGTAGATGTGGATGAAGGCTAGGAGGGATACCAGAGAGGGGTATCTTGATGACAAGACCATTGGGAATGATACCAAGGGAGAGACATGAGGTGAGCAACTCGGAATGGCTAGCACATTGTGCTACTTTGTAAGCATGAATGCGGAAATGGCGCAGCCAATGTTGGATGGAATTGGTTAGGGTAATTCATTGGAAAGGCAAGGAATATAAAGAGTTGAGAAAAAAAAGGAAACAGTGGGGAAGGAAAGACGATAGAACACTCACGTCGACGATGCGACGGCAGACAACAGGAACTGCAGACACAATGAAGGCGAAAAGAAAGTTTATCGGCTATAACAGCCAAAAGTATATATATCTATAAAATAGACGCTCTCCGGCGACGCACAAACACTCGGATACCAAATATTCCACACACAGAAACATAAAGGACACTTACAGTAGATATTGACGTTTCGACGGCACATAGCTCCAGTCTTTTAAACCCCCCGGGCTGAACCAAGTCCGCTGATTTCACCCAATGCTGCCTATATTTCCACCCCCAACCTTGTCCCCTTCCTATTGGTCTCTTACCTCTCCTCCCCTCACCCTTCTCCTGCACATATCCTCTCCGCTCTTCCTCGACAACGGCATTCTGATGACGACGGCGGTGCCGTGGAAACGTCAATATCTCAAGGAGGAGGGAGTTGATGACGGGGACGTTGAGTAGAGATGTTAAGACAAGACTCGTAAAAACTATGATATGGAGCGTAGCTATGTACGGCTTGGAAACGTGTTCACTGAAGCAGGAGGATAGACGTAGATTGGAGGCTTTTGAAATGTGGGTGTGGAGAAGAATGGAGAAGGTGAAATGGACCGAAAGGAAAACAAATGAGGAAGTACTGGAGATGGTGGGTGAGGAGAGGGGTTTGTTGAGAGAAATCCTATGGAGGCAGGAGAAATGGATGAAAGGCGTATTGAGCGGTAGTGGAATGTTGAAGAAGGTAATAGAGGGGAGAATATTGGGCAAGCGAGGAAAGGGTAGGAACAGGATAGGGATGTTGGAAAATATAAGAACATACAATGGTGTTATTGAAACTACACCAACGCGTTCTTACATTTGATATTACATATGAAAATTGATTTTCTAATGCGAATAATTCCTAACCAGGAGAGATGGAACTTATAGCTTATTAACTGGGTGACACCCGAACCCCTGGTAAGGGCTTGGAAGGACATTTTAAGGAGCATCCCACGATTTGTCAGATAAAAAATCATTTTATGAGACCAATGCTGCTCTCCGACGAGATTTCGCGCTCGGGATCTTAAGGGAACCGGTGTTCACGAGTCGTGTTCCGTCGCGGCCGACGGTGGTTTTCGCCCGGGGTAAGTACTCGGGGAGTGCCCTGCTATTGCCCGAGGACAGCAAAAGGGGTCGATTCGAGGTGGCAGTCCTGGCTGGGTCTCCCACTCCGCAAGGGGTGGCGCCACCACAGACTCCGGCGCCTTAATTGTCCCGCATTTATAATTCAGAGGCTTGTGTGTGGTCACGGGGGCGATCGGGGGTTGTTTGCACACGAGGGGCGCCGAAACCCACCAGCCACGCGGTCGGAGGTGAATGGGGCCGAAGGAAGTTGGGTCGAATGGGTCGGGCTGGAGGCGAATAACACGAGGTGGCGGAGGAGGGAGATGAGCGAGGGTGGGGGGTCAAGAAAGGGGCGGCGGGGGCTGCAGCAGCAGTGATGGCTTGAGAAGGAGACGACGCACCAGGGCGCAGGCAGAGTCGTCGGCTTTTGGATTGGGGACGGGGAGTACCAAATTTTCAATGATTCATTCGTTTGAACAAGTCAGTTACGAAGACGGTCTTCAAGCAGTCGTTTCTTCGAAAAGGAAACTACAGTATGTGCTAAATTATTGCGCCATTTTTATTGACCTCAAAGCACACGCACACCTTTAATCATAACAGTATGCACTACTAGCAGTTTAAGATTTGTGCCGGGTGAATTGGAAGACGCGTCATCTGCTACCTTTTGGGCCAACAATAGCACCTCAGGGCCATCCACAGTAAATATAACAATAGAACTATGGGCATTAAAACTATATATAGATAGAATAGCACAAATTACAAATTCGTGGTGGTGTGACGAGGTCGCAATTTGATATGTATTTTTGCGTCTTTTTCTGATTGATGAAATTATCCCGATGCATGCGATAACTTAACGCCGACACAACTTATTGCAGTCGCCCCTGTTCTGTGCATATTTCGGAGCGCGATAAATGAAAAGCGATGAATATTCGATCATTAATATTTAATTTCCCCCGCCATGCGGCGGCCTGCGGGGTATTATGTAGATGTAATTTCCTTTAAAACGAGTCTCGAAACATCAAAAATTATTTCCATCGGAGATGTGTGCAAAAACTTTTGAATCCTTTCTTGTTTTGATTCTTATGCTTAGAGGTGCCGATTAAAGATTCTGGTGGCATTTTAGGCGTGCTGGGGAGGGTCGTTGTTTCGCTAACTGCGAGAACTCTCTCGATCATTTAGACCAGGGGTGGCAAACCACGGCTCGCGAACTACACGCGGCGGCTCTTTGGCTCCTCCTCCACAGAATACCACGTGCGGGCCTTATTGGTTCTTATGTGCATTTATATTTTGGCGAGTGCTCTGGCGAGACTCATTGAGAAAACATTTCCAGAAAGATAAAATTTCATTTTCAAGCACGCACCTTATTAAGGACAAATTGAAAAGCCGTCTGTTTGCTGAAAACATTGAATCGGGCCCAAAATTAAACACAACAACACACAAACTTGAGTTAGCCAAACTTTCCAATGAGATATATTTAAGGTCATTGCTCACATTTGTGTTTGCCATTCATTGTCATGATTTAATTTTATGGATACCTTACCATTTAATTTTATCAATTAATAATATCGTTATTAAGTTTGATATTAAGATTTTTTCAGCACACCTATAATTTAACTACGACTAACACCTTTGTGTAAATGTTAATAGGTAAATTTTAGGGAGCGTTATGGAGTGGAAGAAGATGTAGTGTCGAAGATTGAGAAAGGTATGGTGAGATGGCTTGGACGCTTAAGAGAGGGTGGGCGAAAGTGGGGAGAGGAAACAAGTGCACAAGACGAGTGTGGATGGGATTATTGCAAGGGGTCGACTTCAGAGAACGCACCTCTGTCAGATTGAGGACTTTTTTATAGCAAAGGAGTGACCTAATTAAGTTAATGACAATGTACTTACCTGTATAGGTTAGATAAAACAATGGCTCTCAAAAGAAATTTCAATCGTTGCACTCTCGATATTTGACTCGGTAGGCTAATAAGTTTGTCGTCCACTGATTTAGACGGATCACATAGAGTGATCGGATGACACAGACGAACACTCCTTGCTGGCGTACGCTCTCGAGAAACGTATTTTAGAGGATTGCTCCGTAGTATAAGATCACTTTTAGATGACGAAGTTTGTGAATGCATGGATTCAAAAGTTAATACTGATATGCTGATTGGAACACGATGTGATGGTTTCTCCTTCAAACAACACGAGCTGATTTCGAGAACCCTCGTCGCCCCATAAGGTGAAAAAGTCTTTGAGAGGTAATTCACAGCGCGGGTGACAACTCGGAACCATCAGTTTTTAAAGGCAAAACTATTTCTCAGAAGGAACGGTGAAGGCGTCGGAGTGCGCCCGTTGATGTTATCTCGCACGCGAGAGGAAATTGTTTCCTTGGCCCTGAATTCCCTCCGAACGCCAGGAAATCGAGACGCCGCAGATGCGACGGATAAGGAGGCATATAAATCCCATTGATTGCTTACCGCGGACGCTATTCACGGGGGATCGAGATGGTGCGGTGGCTAACGTAATGGCTTCCCACCGAGAGGACCCTGGTTCGAATCCTGGTAATAAGGCAGATATTTTTCAGTGGTAGCCCGATTCCTAATTGAGGTACTTCCTGGAGAGCTCTTTAAGTGAGTAGGATGTCCGTCAGATGGGACGTTACACTGGCACCGTTCGTTATTATAAGTAGGCCAATGCCGACGCCGGGTTTCTCTCCACCCTTCCTCCTTTCCCGTCCGTCCCTAATGATGCAAGTGACCTCAGCTGTCGGTCGCCTCCCTCCCCTAAAACTACACACGAGAAATAGCGTTAGCGGTCCTTATAGAGACAACTCCAGCCTCGCGCCTGCATAAACACGAGAGCCGCTAAGGTCCTGCTCCGGTTGGAGTAACAACTCGTGAATCTTTCTTATGGAGCGATGGAAACATTTAAAATGAAATTCTCTCCACCAAAAGAAGAAATTAAAATTCATCAGCAGAAGCGAGCCTGTTGTCTCTTGGAGACTCTACCGTTCAACACTTTTTGAAGGTATAAAGTTATGTAAAGTGTCGTGTCAGTGGCAAAACTTTGAGCATGGCATTTAAATAAATTTGTTAAGTCAGCAGAGGTCCGATTGCAGCATTATTTTACCTGCTGAATGTTTTACCTCGAGCATTGTCCCCTGTTTGCTGCTTTGCCTTGTCCTGGATTTCCTTCGAGGGAGACTGGTGGTGCTTTCCGCATCGCAGCGCATGGTGCTGCCGATTCCACGAAATGAGGCAGGGTCGGTGCCTTCCACTTAAACCGATGCCTCTCATAAAAGTCACACTGCTGTTCGGATGTTGTAGCTTTTTCTTTTGTTGTATTATCCCGGTAAATGAAAGAATAAGGTTTCCATTCGCAATTTTTTAAAGGCACATCGGCATTCGAACCGAAAACTCTCAGATTGTAGTCGCCGTGCCAACGGAACGGTTGTTGATGAGCGTAAAAATAGACGCAATAATGACTCCAAGTAATTCCAAAAGGTCAATAAATTAGAAGTCGAGCTCATTGATTAAATGCCGGGCATGGATTAGGCAAGATAGCATGGCGTCAAGTCAAAGAGGACCTCTGCGGGAGAACAATTCCCAGGACGCTTCATGGGAAACCACGACGTTCTACCACACAAGGTCTGTTCTACGACATGGGTCCAGATGTAGATGTAAGGAATGGCACGTCCAAATAATGCATAAACAGGAAGCAAAAATCCTCCCTGGGGTTAACAGGGTGCTGCGAAAGGAGAAAGAGGAGCTATTTTAATTCGGGGAAGGAGACAACGGGGAGAAATGCGTTGTTTCGGACGGAGAACTGTGAAGACGCAGGGGAGGAGAGGAGGCCTTGCGGGCCGAGGTTGACGGAGGTCAAGGTGAAGAAAAATGTGAATGCGGAAAGGTAATCCACGGCGCACGATTCATGGGGCTGTCTGATGAGTGAGGCCATCAAATGCGTCATTTTAAATTCACAAATTAATAGGGCTGTTCATTTTTCATTGCAAGGAGATGTGGTGCAACCAAAATGCATCGCACCGCCGGAGGGTGCCACTAGAGCCGTCATTGGCGGAATCGAACCCGGGGCTTCCAGGCGAAGTAATCGAAAACTCTCCTCCCGCTATGGGCGACCCTTTCGTCGCTGGAGGAGAATCGAGTGGTGATGGACGAGTGGGCAAGATGGAGAAGAGTGACGCGGGCGGAAACTCGACACGAAAACAGAAGGCGGGAGCACAAAGTAAATTCAAGAACCACTCGTAAACTAAGCGAGGCGTTTTCTTCTTCAAGGTCAGATTCACCGGACCCAAATCACCGATCAGTTTCGAGTTGAAGATAATCTTTTACAACATAATCCGACTTAATCGCATCTCTACGGATGAATTACTGCACGGATAGCTACAATTAATCCGAGTAAAGTGTAGCCGGTATATTCTCCCAGGTGATGGATCTTTTTTAGATCTTACTTACGACGCCGATGAAATATTTTAAATGGCGAATTGAAAAATATACTTGATGTAATTTTCACTCTGTACTCGAAAAATGCTGGAAGGTTTCTGATTACTATATTTTCACGTAGCACTGAAGCAAATAGTTAAGGGCGGATTGCAGCCTTCAATGTGACTGGCCACTCGTGCCTCGTGAATTAGCGCACGCGTGCGTGCGTAGACGTGCGCGACTCTTTTGTTTGTGCCTTCGCCGTGAGAGGATCCCGGACGTGGGCTCCTCTTCCCACGTGGGGCTGGGCGAAGCTTGCGTTTTGTTAAATAGGTTTAACGATTGGCAGTAAACAATTTTACGGCCAGTTGAGTTTATAACCCACAACTGAGCTCAGCATTAACGGAAAAATATGTTATATGGAATGGGCCACTGGACTAATAAATTTGAAAGTAAAATTTGTGGAAATCGCGGCTTGAGGAGGCGGGGGAGGGGTGAATGTCGAGTGAATGGATGGCGAGGGGGGAGTATATGGCGAGGGGGGATGCGTGGGAGGAAGGATGGGGAGGAGCTATTTGTGTGCTCTCCGTCGCCTCCGAAACCCATTGAGGGGGCGAATGTCTTCTCTCGTGGGCGGTGGGGGGGGGCGACTCCGCGCATCATCGCCGTTGGCGCCGTCTTCCTCGCGGGGTTCAAAAGGATCGCGCGAAGCACTGATAGAGGGCGCCTCACATGGTCTTCCTTTTATACAATAGTAGTATAATCTTCATCGTACACAATAGTAGTTTATGAGTATTCGTACTAGTGGAATACTCATTCTGGTCCTTGCTAAGCCAGTCAGTTCTGGCATGAGCGCAGGTGGCACATAAACAAAAAATGTTGCAATGAATATTGCAGTTATATACCTGCACACGTGCCTGTATACCTGCACACGTGTTAAGTTTTGCTGCAAACCCTAGTCCCTTCTGAAAGCTGTTATAATATATCCAATTAAATCCGCTCGGGAAATTCGTAAATATTACAAAACTAATTGAAGCTCGGAACGAGTGGAAACACACAGTAACGATTAGACTGCGGCATTAGTGATGCCAATTAAATTATAGGTAAAAAAGTAAAATGAAGAATTCCAGACGCCTTCATGAACGAAAGATTCAGAACAATCAGCGCTGGTGCACCACAGAGGTGTCCTTGTCGCCTCGCCTCCCAACATGCATCGCACCCGCTGCCGTTGGAATTGCTCTAAGCGACCTCATCGCTTCCCTCTCCACTCCTGGCACTGCTTCCTTTGTTTCTCTTTCCCTCCTCTTTTATTCTCTCAATTCTTCTCCCCACCCCCATCTCTCCAAACTACGCACGCCCCATCGCATCAATGGCCAAGTTTCGGGGCCTTAAAAAACACCCTCAACATCAGAGTAATCTTTTTTTTACATCTTTAATCCAGGACTTTTTTATCCAATTCCTTCTCCTTGATAAACTTTGCTTACATAATGAAGTTTTATAACATTTTCTCGCTGATTTGCCTATTTTCAACCAAAAGGGGTCCTATCAGGCGCAGTGTTTTGTTCTAAATTGTGCCTTTCTATTCTAATGTCAAACTTTAAATTACATTTCTTGAGAACTATACCACCTTCCTTTTACTACATTGAATGATTGTAATCTCCTGATTGTCGCAATGATTCTCTAATGTTCTCAGCCAAACTGCCGGTTTCATGGCTGACCCAAAGTTCACCCGTTTTCATAACTATTCTCTTAACATGTCCTCCGCAAATACGTTCAAGATTTCAGGTGACAAGGGTGACAACCTTCTCTTACTCTACTGCATGCCACCTCCAACCCTAATTTTACACCAGAAACCTCACGTAGCTAAAGTTCTCCTCAGAATCATCAACAAAAGGATAGAGAGTAGGGCAAATGATTACTTAGGGGATGATCAGTTTGGGTTTAGAAAGGGAAGAGGCACGCGTGTTGCCATTGCAGTAATGAGATCACTAATTGAGAGGAATATAGAATACAATCAGGACGTATTTGCCCGTTTCGTAGATTTCGAAAAAGCGTTTGATAGAGTGAATTGGGGAAAGCTAATGAGATTATTGCGGAAAATAGGAATGGATTGGAGGGACAGGAGACTGATCCGCAACCTGTACTTGCCTCAGACTGCTCAGGTGCGAGTGTGGCCGGTATTGTGTTTTTAACGCAAGGGTCAGATATATCCTTAAATGATACGCACTCCTGAAGAATCACCTTTGATTCTATTGTTTTCCTCAAGGTGGACATTTGTGATAATTGGTGAAAGCGTACGTCGTCCCCTTCTCTGTTTATTCATGTTTTTTCTTTCATGCCAGCTTGCTTTAATTACTGACATCTGGTCTTCGTGTTGTGAACTAATGCGCTCAAATGCTATGGCCATCAGAATAAAAAGAATTTCATTCCGGTCTACGTCAACGAATGCGTTTTCCATACCCACAAATACAATACGCGACCATTTTCCTTCCTCTTCCATATAAGGGTATTATAACTCTTACACAGCGGCGTCTCCAATATAGATTAAACTTATTAAAAACATTTAAAGATGGGCCCTTTTCCGATGACATCAAGGATATAATACGAACCCCAACGTATTACGGTCGAAGGGATCACGAATATAAGACTAGAGAGATAGGCTGCAAGACTGACAGGTTTAAAATGTCATTTTTTCCAAGAACGATAAGGGACCAGAATGTTTGTAGTCGAAATTCCCCAGGACATAGTTCATATGAATAAGTATTAACGTACAGGTTAGGGACTGCGCGAGGATATATGTGTATGTACGTGTGTATCTATATATATGTATATTTTAATATATGTGTGTATATATATATGTATATGTGTGTGTGTGTGCGTGCATATATTTATGTGAATATGTATATATGTATCTATTTTTTCTTACAGGTTCCCCCCACCTTTCCTCACCTAACCCCCAACCCCCTCAACCCTTACCCTTCCCTCATGGTGCTACACCCCCTGCCACACACCTTTTTGGTGGCTCGCAGAGTATTTGTGTAGATGTATAAGAAACTTGCTTTTCATTTAACATTTACCTGAGACTTTCCTCAAGAAGAGGTTCAATTATTTCCCCTTTCCTTAAGAGCCATAGTTTTCAGACTACTGTTTCAAGAAAGCATTCTTCTGAAAGAAATTACGGAAGGAAAGCGTGAGTAAGAGGAGAGAAAGCGTCGCCGGGAATTGCCTGAGCCATAACAACATACTGAAGAGGGAGTAAAGAAAGGAAGGCGGAGAGGAGAGGGAAGGGAAGGGAGGCGATGCTTGCGGGGGCGGGAGTGTGCCAGCGATCCTGTCTTCGGATTGATTACTATCGTCGAGGAGGATGGCGTGCAGCGTTCCTCCTTCGTTTAAGCGCTCCCAGCAGCACCGCCTTGTTCCCCACGTGATGATGGAAGATACTGACACCTCTTGAAGGCTCTTCTCCATTGCTTATAAAACCTCTCTTCTATAACATTTATCACGCATGCCATCTGCAACTTAGAGATTGGCCGAGGGAGAATTGAGAAGAGGGGGTATGAAAACTCCACTGCACAGCATTGGTGTGTGTTTTGATGAAAGGTTGCCTCTGCACGTACGCACCCCACGGATAAATTGATGACATTGAGGACAACGGATTTAGGATTTGTGGAATTTTGCGCAAAGGGTTATCTACGAGTGAGGAACATCTGCGAAGCAGTATTTTAAAAGACATTTTAACATCCGGCTCCGCACAGGAAATCCATCTACGATTACTAATAGATGATAGATATACATATTTGATCCGTGAAAACTCTTCAGATATCAGCGTGGTTTTCTATTGACCTTATTCATGAACTAAGTGATCCGTTCAATTTGTAGTTTTCAAATTCCAATGTCTTGAACGCATTCTCACCCTTTGATCCCACACTTGCCTCCTTTCGGTCCCTCCCAACTTATTTATCTCTTCCCGTCTTCTCTTTCACTTATTTCTTTCCTTTCTATCCAGCCACCTTAGTTTATTCACCTTTCAACACACCCACGCCTCAAATACCTCCAATCTACGCAAATATTCTCTCCTCAACGATCCTTCTTTGAACCATGTATCACAATTTAGCACTTCAATATTTTCATATATACGAGGCACAAGCACTCACTCACACGCACACACACGCGCGCACACTCTTACATGCCTGCAAAACAAAATTGGTGCCCTTGCCTTAATCATCATATTTGGGAACGGAAGAACGAGTACTTGAATCTGACCCCGACGGAGTCGATCTCTCTTCTTTTATTACCGCTGGGGTCATATCTACCGATGTAATTTGGTGCCATAATTCTCTCGGTGTCCCAAGAAAACTCGGTAATCTTGAACCTTTATAGAGAGAACTAATCTCCCGATTTACTTACTTTCGCAATTTCTACAGTACTTGGCAAATAAGTAGAGTACTACTCTGAATTTTGATATTAATTTGTGCACTTAATCTACCTTTTACTTATTGAGAATCTGATTAATTTCCTTGAGATTAAGTTATACTCATATCTCTTGCTTCAAGCATTGATTCAGTACTGCACCCAACAATAAGTGCAAGGACGGATTCGTCATTCCTACACGTCGTAGCCTAAATAAATGAACTAATTCCGTAGAAATTGGGACGTGGGTCCACTTTAGCACGTCTGAATACCTTCATAAAGGGATTTCAGGAGTCTGTTGCTTCGGCATGGATCTTCGTAATCAGGCCCCGAGAGTATGTCCACGATTGGAACATGCGTCCAAGGGAACGGGTTCATCCACTCTCGCTCGCCTCCCGTCCCTCACCTTGCGCATGAGTCTGCTGTGCCCTCAATTCTTTGAAGATCCCTTTGCTCATTTATTCCCGTCCCATGTGTTCTTCGGCCCTTCCGCCCATGAGAAAGGACACCCAGAAGACCATCCGAGACATCGGCCAATGGCGCACCACACTGGGGACGATTCCACGGGTGGGGGGGGGGAGGGCCGCGCGGCGTCCCTTCTGCGAGCATACCCCTCTCCCCCCTGGCTGAAAATCCTGCAGAGCACGCAACACACTCTCCCTTTCGCAGCGCTCTGGCTCGCCGAGGACGAGGGGGGGAGTCCGTCCGTCCGGCGAGAGGGGCTTCTTCGCCCCGCATCCGGTGCCGCCTCGCTCCTCTCTCCATCGGGGGGTGGGGACAGGTGCGGCGGATGATGGGGGGTTTCCCCTGCCCCACTTCAGCGCCGCCGTCGCGGGCGGAAACGACACGGGGGTCGGGGGTGGGGTGGCTGAGCTGACCCGAACCAGTTTACCGTCATCGCTGGAAGCGAAGATGGCAGGCCAGCGGACCTACATCATTCATTCCCTACGGGATTGCACAGAAACACAATTGCTGCGGCCATTGCTCGCTGATTAAACACTTCCGCCTCCAAGGCCAATACCTACGTCCCGAAAATCATTTTGGCCGGTGGAGCGGCCTTTAAATTAGTCACCTTTTCGCCAATTCACCTACATACAGGTACTTTCATTACATTCTATCCTACGTTTTGCATTCAATAATCCATCCAAAGGTCGTCTATCTCTTTGCGAAAGATTACCGACGATTCCTAACTACTATTATTCATTACATTACTCGTATTGGGTGGAAATTCCCTCGTTTACCCTACATTACGCTTATTTTCATCTTAAGTTCTGAATACCTTCTTTCCTTCCTGTTTGCCTGCCATCAAAAGATTTTTTTCTTCCTTCCTTTGACCTGTTTACCCAACACCCACTATTCTTCAACGGTTTTTATTTTCCTCCTACCTTTCAAATATTTCAGCAATCATCAGTTTGTCCATCTTCATCTGAATGCACAAAACAATTTCTATTTTACCGTCCGAAGTAAAACTTTTTCGTTAGCCTTCCTCTCTCTCCAATATGATTCCTCAATTATTCTCCAGTCCAACGCCTCAAAAGCCTCCGATATTAGCTCGTCCTCCTGCCTCCAATGTCAAGTTTCGGATCGGAAGAGAACTACAAAGTAACTTAAATTCTTTTCCAATCATTTCTTATGGCCATTATCCAGCGTTCCTGCCGTCAGTTTTTCCTTCTTCCGAATGGTCGTTTGACCTTCCATAATATCTACGCAATTACGCCATCTTATTTCAACGTGCTAGCCAAATACGTGGGATGATCCACCTGCTCCAGTTCATGACTTCCTGATTCAGTGTTTAACTTTATCTCCCTACTTCTTGAATATCTCACCTCATCACTTCCATTTTCTTGTGGTTCTTCCTCATACTATATTTCTCGCATTATTCCTATGGCGCACTGGACCATAAATGCAATACCCTGCCCATCTTTATAGCTGTTGCTTCCTCACCTGCAAACCCAACCGGCTTAGTCACCCCAGCACACTTTCACTCCCAGCTGTCCCATGTCACCCGTAGCGGTTTAACAAGTGAACAGGCGCCAGCGACAATGGGAAACCATGGCTTGCTCATCTTCCCCTCCCTGTCCATAACATTACATATCGGGCAATAGCCATCGTGCAAGATCTTCCAGCATTTCCTGGTATTTTTCCGTGGGAAAAAAATGTTTCCCAATAGTAGCAGAAATGAAGTGGATAACTTTGTACTCCAACTGTAGCTGTGACTGTAGTTGCATGGTAGCAAAATTTCGCTCTGTCAACATAGGTATTATTGTAATTGGAGCGCATACGAAATGGGATAATTTGGGAATTTTCGTGGTAAATATAGATGAAATAGAGTGGATACCGATTGAATCAATAAGAAATATGGATTTGGCTCCCGGCTCGTTTGGTTATACTGAGAGAATGATGAGATTTCAATCGCCGAACAGTAGAGCGTCCGAGGGAAAAGAAAACGCCTGATGAAGAAGGGATCGCTCGAGGAAAGGTCGACGTGATCCAGGAAACTCCCTAGGTAACGAATCATTAAGTTTCGAGGACAGGAGCACATACATGAAACAACGTGTACTTGTGACGGCGATGAAAACAGTATTAGAAGACTTTGGAGGAAATTGGGAAAGTTTTATGCAATAACTTATCATTAATTTTTTTCACCTACCTCTAAAGGGGACGGCTTCAAGAGCAGGTGTTTAAATAACCTATCGAAAAACTGTAATATACAAGTAAGCCTTCGACAAGTGGATACAATTTTCTTTGAAAATTAGCCTTAAACTTTTCTCGAAGATTAAAGAAACATAACCGTGGCCTGAAAAGAGTACTTATTTTTATGCTTTTTTAATTTTCACGTTTCTTCATATTTTCATCAATTTTTCAAAATTAGTATAATTTGAAATAAAAAATACCACCGTAAGTATCACAAAAGTTGCTAAAAATTTCCCTCTATAGAGTACATCATTCAGATGTATCTTACAGGGGGTATCAGATGCATCTTACAGCGGGTAAAGAAGTTTGTAAAGGCATGGAAGTTAGAAAAAAATAGTCAATGAGAGCAGGGTTTTTGAATAAATTAAAATAAGTCCCGGTAACTTTTCCAATTAAAAATGGAGCATCGTGATGGGAATAAACTGAGTATGCAATTCTAAATTCTATTGAAATTGGCAAGTAATCTCATTGTGCGGGACCATCAATGATTACAAGGAAAAGAAGAGGTCGGATTCTTCTTCTCATTAGGGCGCCTGATGCTTTTTATTACTAAATTTAAATGCTATATTCCGTTTACGGTGAGATATGAATTAAAACATTTTTAATGTCATATTCTCGTTAATATCATTCGTTTTTGCGGTTCATTTCCATTCGAAAGAAATTATCAAATGACTTCTTGAAATCTTAAACTGCTTAACTAGATGAATTATACTAATAACCTGATTATAGTGATTATTTATTTATTTATTTATTATCGACTTAATTGGGCGAGGTTGAGACTTAATAGTCCCTTCTTCCACCCAACCCTTACATACATTACATTGAAGACAATTACATACAGCCAAGCCCTGGATGGAGAAAAATCCACCCAGACGGGAATCGAACCCGTGACCTCTCAGTTGGTAGACGAGGACGTTATCCCGCCGCCACCGGGGCCGGCAGTATAGGCCGGCATTATAGGACACGTTGAAAGAATAAGCGCAATTATATTTTGCATGATCAATTTTTTCTAAATCCATGCTGGTTTTAGCTAAGTAATCATCAAAATGATGGGTGTGTTGACTTTGTTTTGAATGCCTTCATTGATATTCCATCTCTAGCGGTGACATTTCGTGCTACTCTGTGAAAATACTGGTGTGTAATTAATTGCATACATTACATTTAAGGGTACACTTACGGTTTCTGTTTTAGAACTTTCGGATTTATGGGCAATACTAGCAAAGTGGGAATCATCCAAGAAAATTACAGCCGGAGTAAAACAAGGTTTGTCTGTTATAGTCAATGATTTTCGCCTTAAATGCTGAAGAAAAGTTTCGGGGGAGGGGCTAAGAATGAAGGTGGGCCGTGAGGTAATTAAAACAGGCTTGCAGATGATGAAGCTGATAGCCATTTGGGGAGTTGCAGTTCGTCAACATATTGTACGACTAATACGTGAATCATAGAAATATTAAATCACCAAAAGGAGCCCAATGTTATGAGATTTTCAAAGTGTGCTTGAAAGTTAAGCGTCAAGGTTGGAGGGAAAAAATAGAGCAGGAGGGGAAATTCGCGTGTAAGAGTAATATATTGGGGGAAATGGCCATTGTGGCGGAGGAAGTTTGGGTAAATAACCTCATGGAAGACTAAGAGGTGTTCGCAAGGCAAAAGAAATGGATGACAGGTGCGTTGGCCAGGAATATTTAATATGCCAAGAATATTAGTATTTTTAAGAAACAATTTAATATGTGCTAAGCTTGCTTCATAAAAGTCCGAAAATAAGTTTTTGAGACAATTAAATGATACGTTTTTGAGCCGTGGGTATGGAGAACAACGAAGCAAAAATAATCTGGACGGAGAGGAAGATATCTGCAAAATTTCATGTTTGGTGAAAGAGAAAGCGGATTTGTGGGTGGAATTCGAGGAATAGAAGAGACGTTGGCGCACAAGATTCTGCGACTTAATGTGATGTCGAAGAATATGAGGAAAGGCAGAACTAAGGGGAAGGAGAAGGGAGGGATTAGGCTCTTTGGATGGCATGGTGGCCAGTTAAAGAGTATTAAAAGGGAAACATCACAAGGCAAAGAAGAGTTTAGGTCTGGAGGAAGAGCTCAGAATTCGAAGAGTTTGGATTAAAATGATTACGGTTTGCGGAAAAATAACCTCTAACTGGTAGACAGTCAACGATGTCCATAAGATCATTTCATTCACTTGATTTTATGGAGGAGCGTTCGCCATTATAAATACTAAAATGGGATTTTTCACCATGATTCAGAAAGATAACATTGAAACAGTCGATGATATCTTCTGCCCATTTTTTCCCGCAGGTCCTCTCCCTAGTGAGTCTCGAGCGTTGAAATCTCCAGGCACGAAATATTTACAGATTTCGGACCGGATCCTCTAGTTTCATCCCACTGTATGATGCTCGAGCTGGAAGATTTTTAGCAGTTTCATAGTTTTGCGGTCGTCTTCATTAGCGATTCCTACGTTTTGGCTGTGCAATTTGAATGAAGAATGCTAATCATTGCTGTTTGTGGTGGCCATGAAGCTTTTCAGACACACGTCACAGCATTCGATATCATACGTCTCTGGTCAAAGTGTCAGCACATTCCAAGATTTCCTTTGATCGTCGATCGTATCAGAGGTAAGAATCGAGCTAGAGGAAAGGAGGAGGGTAACAATTGAATCTATTTATTTTGAAGAGGATTTACCTCAAAATCATTGAAACGATTAAGTTTAGAAATAAATAATTTATATTAGTTATGAAGTAAATAAAATGTGTTTTTTCATTAGAATCTCACTGCAATGAGAGACACACTATCTTCTGAATTACAATAATATTGCATTCTTATCGCGAAAACTTGATTTCGCTCGCGTAGACATGAAATAAGAGATAAAATTTATCTTGAACTACTGAATTCTTATTTCTCATTCGATTCACGTAGTAATTGGCATGCATTTGGAAATCATAACAACAAGTCCAACAATTAAGAATCTCTGGCGGGATAAAGAAAAAGAAATATAAAGGTGCACTGAATCAGATTCTTCATTTCATCAGGTTTTTTACCTACGTAGATAATGTATATTAATCCCTTCATCATCAACCGAATATAAATTTAAAATGACAAAGAGGGACCCAATTGAACCCTTCAAGTTTTTAAGATATATTATTTTCGAGATTTCATGCCTTATATTGAAGAATTCATTCTTATATGGCTTTATAGTAAGTCGATGTTTCCAAAAATGCACAAAGGAGTGTCACCGCGACAGATAGTGAACCATCAACAATTCAATGCATAAATTAGCACTGCATTTCTAGAGATAAATGGGTGTCGTCATAGAGAATTCCAAAACATGAGTAAAAAGAATACCGCACTTAAGGTAATTGCATGAAGACATTTCAGTAAGCTCTGACAGTGTCCTTTTTCACTTAATTTCCAGTGGGTGATGCAGGAAATAGTCTCTAAAATATAATCGAAGTTCTAACAGGCCATGTCCCTGACCTTACCGATTTTTGCTTAAAAATCATTCACCTCGGTCACAACGGAGATATACTGCTGAAACAGAGGGAGCGACAATGGGCTCTCCTCTGTCGCCAGTGAGTTGAATTATAAGTGGGGAAATTTGAAAACGATTATCCGGCAGTCAGAAATTTAAATCCATACTGCTGAGCTCCATTGAAAAACAAGAAGTTAATGAACAACCAGAAAAACAAGAGCAATTCTGTCTATCTCCTCCTAAAATTTCGACACTTCCGAAATTACTGGCCACGCAACTGGAATCCTATGAAGAGTCACGATTGAGACCAGAATTGGCACAATGAGTAACTTTAGAGATCTGATGTCAACTGCAAAAAGATACAAAAGGCGTTCTGCACGCCTCCAAATGGAAGTGTACATGAGAATTTGTGTGTCTGTGGTTTAAGCTGCTTAGAAAAAAGCCAAATGACCAATTAAGGTCATCCCGTGTCCCATGGGACACAAAAGATTTTCAGAGACAAGGCAATGGATGGCTTTAGCCGTCGCGCAGCATTGCATGTCAGAGCAGGTAGAAACTCTTCAATGAGGTTAATGTTTTTTAACAAAAATGGGCAATTTCATCCTCATCTGATTTGGGGAGCAATCAAGATTACCAAAATGCCATTTAATTGTAATGGGGAAGATCGTTATCATCTAAGAGCTTTGTGGAAAAACCCTAGGAGGAAATATAAAAAAAGGAAATATTGAAAACCTTCACTCAAGGAGCTCTGGAGTTCTCTTTCCTAGGCCAGTGGCCTGCAATAGCGCTCTCTTTCCAATTTTATTTTATCATTGGCCTTTGAAAGTTCTATCGGATTTAAACCAGGTGACGTATGTGGCTACGAAATTAATGCGAAAGGAGAAGAAAATAATGATGAAAACAAATACAGAATGTAAAAAAATAATAAACGCTTCCAACTGCCCTCTCGGGAGAAATAAAATTAATTTTCGATACTTATCGCTTTGAAGCGTTCTAATGTAAGAATAAACGTTTTCTATCTTCTGGCGGTGGAGCGCAAGCAACGGCTTGGTGGCTATCGACGTAGTTCCTTCAGAAGGAGCACAGGCTTGCTTAGATTACTGAAAGCAAACCTAGGATCTATTTAATCTTTGGTTTCGATTACATTATGGTGGTAAAAATATATCTTAAAATAAACGGTGGAGTGCCATAAGGAGTGCTGCACGTAGTAGGGGTACTTCAAACATATATTTTGGAATATTTTAACATTTATTACACAATTAATTCCAATGAAAAAATCGAATAACAGAAGCCACGATGGGTTGCGGGGAGCGTCTGTGTTTGGTGCATTACTAAAAGAACAGTGCCTGGTGTAATTGCAGCAGAATTGAGATCCATGCTTGGAAAGGCACAATAGTAAAGATAAATAAAAGAAATTTAAGAAGAATGAATGCACATGTGAAACGAAATGGAAATGGCTTGATATGGCTGAAATTAAAAGAAAAACTTGGACCGCATGGTAATGTTTTCCTTTTGGTGAAAGCGATAGCCACGACATGAGATTGAGAAAGAGAGGGCGATGCGCGTGAAATAATATAATTTAGTCCTTTTTACTCTAAAGTTCTTTGGGAGTTGGCATTACAAGAATTCTACATCTACATGTACTCAACACCCCGCAAGCCGCCGTAAGGGCGGGTGGCGGGGTGTGTTAGGGCACCACCCGTAAATTAGGAAAAAAACCGCATGCAGAAGCCAAAAATTTTCAGCCTACAAACCAAACATGGTAAACATTCATGCACGAAGCCTTTCGCCCCAACCCTTTCATACACATGCAAACCCACAAACTACCAACAAACATACACATGCACAATCTTTGAATTTTTAATTTTGTTCCGACGTGTAACTTATATGTTTTTAATATTTCAAAATGGACTTCGGATTCTTACTATTATGATTTCTGATGTTCTGGGGAAGAATGAGTATTTAAATATATCTGTATTGGGATTCATCTCCCTTATTTTATCTATGTGGTCTGATCTACCTAAGTAGTGTGGGGCCATTATTATTCCTTTTGTGTCATCGCTAAACTCGCTGGTTCTGAATCTTTCTAAAAGTTTAAGTCTCGCTCGTTCTCTTCGTATTTCAAGGGGCTCCCAGCCTAAATCCGCTAAGAGACCTGTTACAGTTGTGTTCTTGTCATACATATTTTTCACGAATCTGGCGGATTTTCTCTGGACTTCATTTAGTTCTTCTTGCCATATTTTCTCCCAAGGATACCAAATACTCGCGGCATATTCCAAATGTGGTCCAACTAGAGCAAAATAACACCTTTCTTTAACTTTCTCATTACATTTCCCCACCACCCGTTTAAGGAAGCCCAGTTTCTTTAAAGCGGATCCGCATATTGTCCTGATATGTGCTCCCCATGAAAGGCGTCGTGTTATAATTACCCCCAAATATTTTACTTGTTTGGCCGTAGTTAGTACTGAACCCTCTATTTCGTAGTTTTTGTCCCGTTCGCCACTTCCTTGGTTCCAAAATTTCAAAACTGCGCATTTGTCTATATTAAGTATTAAACCCCATTTCATGCACCAATCCGAAATTGTGTCTCTAGAGAGTATCGCAATCTAGTTGGCTCCTTATCTCCCTGTATACCACCGTGTCTTAAGCAAATAACCTGAGATTACTACTAACGTGTGCGTTTAAGTCATTAATGTATATTAAGAATAGAAGAGGCCCCATTACACTTCCCTGGGGGACGCCTGATGTTACATCTCTTTCCCTTGAGCACAATCCATCAAAGACTATTTGTTTGCGGTTTGACAAGAAGTCTCTAATCCAATTAATAATTTTCTCATTGATTCCATAGCATCTAAGTTTGTGTAACAACTTTTTGTGTGGGACTTTACCGAAGGCTTTTTTGAAATCTAGGAATACTGCGTCGACTTGTGTGTTTTTTTCTTCCGATATAAGTATATCGTGAATGAAAAGACCTAATTGTGTATCGCAAGATCTGCTCTTCCTAAATCCATGCTAGTTGTGGCTTAGTATTTTCCTACTATCAAGAAACCTCATCATGTTACTGACAATAATGTGTTCTAATATTTTACAAGAGATCGATGTCAATGAAATGGGTTGGTAATTGGTTGGTTAATCCCTATCCCCGCCTTTATAAATGGGAGTTACATGGGCTAGCTTCCAGTCACGAGGAACTGAGGCATCTTCTATCGATTTTAGGAAAACAATTTCTAAAAACGGGGAATGTCTTCGGCTAATTCCTTTGATATTCTAGCAGGTATTTCTTCCGGACCAGGCGATTTATTTGGTTTGATGCTACGTAGTAGATGTTCTATTCCATTCTTGGTCAGTGTTATATTGCTCATGCGTTCCCCGGGTGGGTGTGGAGGATCGTTTTGTGGGTTTGTATCTTTATTGTAGACGCTCTAGAAAAACTTGTTTAAAATGTTTGCTTTTTCACGTTGTCTGTAATAATTTCTCCGTTTTTCGTCTTCAAAGAATGTACAGTTGGACGTTTACCCTGTATTTCCCTAACATAGGACCAGACCGACTTTGGATTTTCCTCCAGATATTCGCTTAGCATTTTAGATTTAAAAGAGCGTAGGGCTGTGCGCATGATACTTTTGTTTTACTACGACATTCTTTAAGTTTCTGTTTTGATGTATCCACATAAACAATATTGTCACTTTTTAAACTCTTTTTAAAATTCGACTGTAGCCTTCTTTGCCTTCTTAATGCCGATCTTACTTCCCCGTTGTACCATCTCGGTTCCCCATTGTCGCATTTAAGTTTGGATGGGGTGTACGTCTTCATTCCTTCTCGCAAAATATTTAAGAAATAACTGCAGCTGTTCTCTGTATCGGTTGTCACTGTTTTTGTCTTATAATCTGGCAATCCTTTTTTCAAATATTCTCTTAATCCGTTAAAATTCGCCTTGTTGAATATGTATATTTAATGTTTTTCTTTGTTAATTTCAGGAACTTAGTTTTTAACTCTACAAAAATTGCCTTATAGTCACTGATTCCGTCAAATATTTCAATGTTTGTTACGATTTCGGGCGTAGAAGTCGCGAAGATATCAAGTATGCTGTGGCCCCGTGTGGGCGATTTAACAATTTGTTCTAAGGAGTGCTTTGTGAATATATGAAGGAGTTCTTGAAATGATTCTCTGTTTTGGGCAGATCATCCTACGCAGTACTTGTCCCAGTCAATTGACGGTAGATTTGTGTCAGCAGCGATTATAATAACACTGTTGTTATGCTTTTTACCAAGAGAGGATATTTGGTCGTCGAGCTTGTGTAGAATATCTGTACTAGACTTTTAATAATCAAACCACTCTACTTTTCCACATAAACTTTTTCATATTTACAACACAGGTTTCGTAATATCAGGTTTCGTAATAACATAACATCATCAGACCTGATGATGTTATGCTATAACGAAACCTGGGTTGTAAAAATTAAAAAGTTTATGTGGAAAAGTAGAGTGGTTTGATTATTAAAAGTCCGTATGAAGATTTTCCACCAAGTTACGCCAGAAACTGTTTTATTCATCTGTACTAGAATATGGGGATCTATAAAATGAGCACACGAATAAGCTTCTGTCGTTGTAGTCCTTTATGTTACACCAAACGCTTTCTATGCTACTTTCGTCGCATTCGTATCTTTGGCTTCTAAGATGTGACTTTACAGCAATGAATACTCCTTCACCCAATCTATTAGGTCTGTCCCTTCTGTAGATTGTGAAACAACTAGGAAAAACTTCGTTTTTGCTATATCTTTCGTGAGCCAACTCTCCGTTCCAACTAATATGTCTGCGTTAGTACTTACAAAGATGTGATCAATATCCGATATTTTGTTTTTAATGCTGCGACAATTTTATGTTGTAATTTTTATTTCGCCAATTACTTTTTCTTTTACGGTCTTAATGTATTCTCAATAAACTCTTCCGCGACGATTCGTGGTTAACAGAGGTATAAGTATTATATTCGCACGCATTACTATCTATTATGTATTTTGAGGCACCAATTTTATTAACTTTTCGTGGGTTGTGAATTGATTCTAGATTGATATAAGCCAGTGGTTAGTGAGACTTGAATACGTGAAGGGTGAGAACATTCTTGAACGAGTGTGACCCTTTTGTAAGAAAATTGGTTACTGTGTCGAGTTTTTTTGCACTACATTTTTATTTATTCACACACACACACACAGTATATTTTACAACAGACTTATTTCGACCCGAATGTGAGCCTACCCTCTGCAAGTATTTGAGGATTTGAAAGTTTAGGCTTTTGCTATGCAACAAATTCCGAGTTTAAAAATCATTTGCCTTGACGAGGATTAACAATTATTGACAACAATTCGTAATTGTTGCATTTTAACGTGCATTTAGAGGACAATTCCGTCAAAAGTTATTGTCGCGGCATCTCTCGCAGTTTCTTGGAAAGTTTAGGTTTTTTGTTTGAAGAGATACAAATGAAAACGTGATAACATATTTGGTAGCCAACGTCTGAGTGGTGATGAAGAAAACTCGTTGAATGCGTGCATAGGAAAAGGCTGTCTCGAAACCTTGGCTTAAGCATAAGCCTGCTAATTCTGAATCAGACCCAGAACATTCCGTTCTGGTGATGTGAAGGGTTCTATTTCATTAATTCTCTTTTGCCATTTCTCATCACGCGTTCTGCAACGATTGGAACCTTTGCGTTTTAGAGTGCGGCACGCGCGCCCGTGTCGCGGAGGCGGGGCGCGAGATGGACGCCGAGGCGCCTGCCCGCCCGGCCCTGGAGGTCGCCCCATTCACTTTCACCGCCCCACTTCGCTTGTTTCCCGTGCAGCGCCACCCACGCCTCGCCTCCCCACTCCGCCCCCGGGGGGACCGCTTTCTCTCGAGATCCGCGACAAAAAAGCATCGCTCCCTCGCGAGATAGGGCGGGGGGTGGGTGCCGTCGGCGGGGCGATCGGGGCAATAACCTCGTCCGGAGCGATCACGGCAGCCCCCTCCCCTGCCCCGCCCCGACCGAGCGCCCGCCAAGCGTGCCTGCCCCCGCCGCTTCCCAAAACACCCGATCGGACAAGGAGACGGGGGCAGCACGAGATCTCCCTCGGGAGGACATGCAGCACTTACCGCGAGAGTGCTGCTCTGACCGAGGAAAAACGCTATGATTTATTAAACGTCCGATGGGAGAGAAAGAAGAAAGCGACGGAGCGCTCGCTTGCTACGCCTCAATCACATGGATGCGCTGCTGGTTGGTGCTGGCGGAAAATGAGAGCCAGGTCGATAATATAAGCATGAGAATAAGCATAATGGCGGTACTGAGCTGATGGAAATGAGGTGCGCCACCATTCACGGTCCGAAAGTATAGCATAGATGCTAAATCCTTCTCGTAGCTCTGAGGCAGTATCCATTTTCGAAAGTTGCTCCACGCAAAATACCGATTCCATCACCTAGTGGCGAGAGGGGTCGCAGAAGCGAAAAGGGAGGGAGACCGTGGAGCAGGTCGTTTTAAAGGCTACGTTTCCGATGAAGAGAAGAGATCAGAAGGTTGACACCGGAATCACTGACGTTTGGAACGGAAAGGACGGTTGCTCGAAGAGGCGCCTTGGTTTGCAGCCACTTTTGCCTTCAACTCTCTTTGCAACATGAACTATCTTATTAGCCCTTACCTTACAAACGTGCACAAAATTAAGTATTTTATGCTGCATTGCATTTTATTTACTCCTTGTAGTTCGCAGTCATATCGTCAAGTTGAATGAAGTTAGAACAGGCCTGCTTCAGTACCACTCTGTCATGTATGCAGCAATGCCATACGTGCTCATTGATTTCTCTCTTTTGCTTAATAAAAGGATTGCATACAGTATAGTGTGTAATTCTACAGCATAAGCTTAAGCTTCACTTCCTAGTGCCGTCACTTGCATCATCATCTAAGCGAACAGCATTAAGCATTACTAAGCATTCGAGTATTCTCGCCCACAGGTCCCACAAGAACTCCTAGATATCAAAAAGCATCTGTTGCATTAGTATATACTCGTACATGTAATAAGTATGACCACGTTTTGCCTCGGGTTATTTTTACATCTCCCTGTTTCGAATTATGTACGAGTACTTTTGCGAAGGATTAACTGGCAGATAAGAAACGGACTCATATATTAATGGCTTCAGAAGACAACATTTTGTTGCGTCTATTCATCTTCATATTTTTTTATCAAAAGTTTTTCTTCTCATTCCACGATCATTCTAAAAATGTCGAATTTTTGAGGGTAATATATTAATTTTATTTTTATCAATAATAATTTTTCTAATGATATTAGTAAAATTCACGATGAAAAAGTGTAGTACAGTTTATGTAAGAATGGGGCCATGATAAATGTACGGCAGTGGAAAGGGATATCCTACTCAAAACTTCGAAAAGTCTTCAACGTCTTCAAAAAGTCTGAAGATCTTTGCTCCTGGCAGGGTCAATCAGATGGGTCGAAGGTTAGGAAGCAGACGAAGGGCAGTCCGCGCAGCGTCTGTTCCTCAGTGAGGCGGCTGCAAAGGCGTATGAGCCCAGTAGGGCGACCATCGAGAGATGACAACAACCTTGATTAGGGATGGGAAGATTATTTCAAACTTTGATATGGAATCAAATGTCGATGCACGGCGCGGAACTTTGGCCGTAGCCAATAAGCGTGGATTTTAAGGTGAAGGCGGAGGAAGAGGACAGCGGAAGGAAAGAAAGAGAAACAGATTGGTACCGGCAAAATGAAACTTCAAAACACCGGTTTCCAGTCTCAAACCTTTCCGCAGGACAGCACAGCGAAAGAGAGTTAGAAGGTGCATTCACTTGATCACGCGACCTCCGTGCACCATCCGCCG
This sequence comes from Hetaerina titia, assembly GCA_037158775.1. Classification (NCBI taxonomy): domain Eukaryota; kingdom Metazoa; phylum Arthropoda; class Insecta; order Odonata; family Calopterygidae; genus Hetaerina; species Hetaerina titia. The sequence continues at coordinate 103,035,380 of CM073776.1, forward strand.
AATTGTCAGCCCTAAGATCTCCACCACTTGGGATCGAAAAGGAGATCTTGCCCCGAGATGTCACCATCACTTGCTGATCATCATTGCGGGGGGATGTGCAGTAAACATTCGAGTTATGCAGAAATCGAAGATAAAGTAAGAAAAAAAAGCAATGATTAATCTATGTTATTCACTGTATTGAACGTGTGCCTAGAGGATAGCAGTCAATTCAAAGATAAGACATTGCTCTTTGGTTTAAACTGCTTCAAACATTTCTCATATACGAGTATTGTGTTTATTTACTTAGGTAGGAACAGATTTGATGGAGTGGTTAAATGCCTCATGTATTTGCAGACTGAAGTGATCGCAATAAATGCATACCACGCTGTTTTGACCGGAAAATCTCTGGCTCGTATAACCGCCCTTCTGTCTCCAGTAATACGTGAAAATACACATTGTCCACTCACTGTCTCTGTTCGTGACATTTTCCTTCTGCGAGACCCTGGCGTTCGTGCTCCTGTCTGGCTGCCAATCGGTTCCCGCGGCGAAAATGATTTCCAATTATCCCCGTCACAAATTGTCGGAGTTCGATCGACCTCCAATAAGGCCCTCTGGAGCCGTTCAATATTTTATCAAAGACTATTGTTCCTTTGCATTATAAACGAAACGTTTGTTATGTGCAAATTCAAATTTCTATTTCATTTCATAAACGTTATGACAATGGTAAACATTGCTTTCCCTTAAGACGATCCATTTATTTAACTTATAAAATCAAGCAGGTAATAAAAAATATAATTTATGAAATATGCCACACCAAATATTGATATTCCCGACATCAATAAGGGTAAAAAAGACAATCCAACTTTTCCCAGGTGTAGATATTGCCTCTGAATATCAATATGTCCGCTATTACTTCTTTGCTTTAGTCACGCTGGAAACGAGAGCGAGGAGAGGCCATTTCACATGGAAGGAGCTCGAGTGAAGGACGAGACCATTAATTATGAAGAGTTTAAATGGAAATAACTCTAGGAAATCGGAGTGATTAGTTTTGTGAAATTTGAAATTTAAACTTCCAAACCACCATTTCTCGACCTGTTTATAAATAGCTGAAATGCGCGCAAGGACAAGGGTCGAAGCAATCGAAGATTGATTGGATGCGAATTGCAGAGAGAGAGGTCGGTGTCGCATGAAGTGGGCGCCACTTCGAAGACGGACGTATTTTGAGCTTGTGCGAATTCGAAGCGAGGTAGAACAAACGGAGGACTTCGCAATATAGTGCGCAAAGTAGGTAGTACTGAACGAAAGTAATTGCACAATTAAACTACTCCGTCGACCCAATGATCGGCTCTCGACCGGCTGTGGTCACCCAGCCCTCCCTCCATTCCCCGGTGACCCTTGCTCCTTTCCATCAACCACTCCGCGTAATTGATCCTCAAACTCCCCCCGTTATTCTTCCTTCCTTTCATTATGAATTTCACTGCTCTCCACAATCCTTCACTGTTCCCACCCCTCTCTTCTTAGAAGTGCCTCTTTCCATAATCTTATTTATTCCTCACAGACCTCTTTGCAAGTTACAATTTTGCTTTCATTCTTCCTCGAAGGTCTCACATTTCCATCGATTCCCGTTTATTTTCACTAACGCTCATATTGAATTGTAGCTTTAGAGAAATGAATTCCATGCGTGGTGGGGTTTTTCTCGAAGATTTTAATACATCCAGTTTTGTTCGTCACTTCAAATTATATCTATTCCCTTTTCCACTTAACCATTCCGTTTATTAGTTTCATCTTTTTCTTTTACGAATGATTGCGATGGCTAGGTGATGGATAAATTTCACTTGTTAAATGTACATCTACATCAATACCCTGCGAGCCACCAAAATGGTGTGTAGCAGGGGTTGCAGCGTCGATCCAAGTAAATGAGTCAATCCGAAGTTTTATTCCCATATTGGTTCTTTATATTCATTCCGGAAACACCTGAAATTGAACTTTCCTGAAAGGAAAAAAAAACTTTCTGCGTGACCATGACTAAAACGAGAAAGTTTGAACTTCAACGACCGAACAATGAAACATACGCCTGAGAAAAGAAGTAAAATTGAAGATAATACGTAGAGATGCACATCAGGAGCCAAGAAGAACAGATGAGTAAGAAAGGACATAACATATCATAACATAAGGATACTTGAAGGGAAAATTCAAAACGGCATTGCAAATGACTGATAAAATTAAGAGTAGTGATCATAAAGTTTTCATTTGAAGAATTTTCTGCAAAAATGCGTGTTATATTTTTAGTTTAATCAGTGATGTTTTTTTGTTGCAAGCTTCATTTACATGAATTCCGTATTGCACCAGCAGTAGCCGTTGCAATCTGAGGCACGTGCAGTTCGACTGCGCCAAAAACGTTCATGTTTTGCTCTCACCTAAAGAAATAATCTTTCGTGGTCTATTTCATGCAAAAGGAGGCTTATGGAGAGTCTTTTACTCCTGTAGCTCAGCTAGAAGATGGTTTTAATTGTTTCATTGACAATCAATTTCAAAGGAAAGTGGACACGGAACTGTGTGCCTGCGGAAGTACATCAAAACCGCCACCGCAATTGTGAGAAAAGACCATCGAATAGCGTTGACAGCACTATAATGAATATTGGAAATTATATTAGGCGCCACCCAAGCGATGACAACGGAAACAATGCTCATTGGACGCGTGTGTTGTCCGTGGCGGGTGGCGAAATCTCTTGTACTTGAATAACATGAAGTTCGCGTGAATGTTTTCTCGCTGTTGAATTTGGTGTTCGAGGAAGACGAGGAGTTTGCTTCGAAACTTTGAAACATAGCTTAGATCTTGAGAGCAGACAGAAAAGCTCTGAGTAAGAATCTCCAATATTAATAAAAGCGAAAGTGCCCGAGTATTATGGCCGTGATGTTTTTCGACAATTTCGACAGGATGTCGTACAGAAATAAACAAATTAAAATGGAAAATCCTCCAGAAATGTACTGAACATACTGCAACTCTCAATTTGTACACATCACAAATGCTGTAGAATATCTGGCGAAAATAAACGCGAAGTGAATTCCTTATCATCCGTTTGTGACAGAAGTGGTAGTATCTTCACCTTTTCCTGGTCGCGGAAATCGTCATCAAGAAGCATTGGTGAAGGCGACCGAGGCGATTTTAAAGGACCGATCAAAAATTCCAATCCTATTTCATCTCAATTCTCTTTTCTTTATCGTTATACGGTCGATTCTACTTCTAATTCTCATGCTAAAATATTTCTTACACTGATACGACTGATCTATAGCATACAACTGCAGCCTCAGGTTCCGAAGGCTCCCATTCCTTTATCAGGCATGCTTCGTCACTGGTCCATGTACGTACTTCCGTTGGAGTGTCAAACCCCTCCTGAATGCTTTTACGAGGCATCTACATCTACAAAATATCCCGCAATCCACCGCGGGGGCGTGTGGCGGGGGGTGTAAGGTCACCACCCGTAATATAAAATAAAACCACCTGCAAAGCCAAATCATTTTACCTCTGCACAAATATAGAATGAAGCAGATTGGACTCCCTAGTTTAAAATAATTACTGAAGAGCGCGCAGGTGAATTAACGGAGTGGGAGTAATGGCGTTAGCTGGGGGGAAACAACTACATTTTTAAATTTACGATATAGTGGTCTGTTAAGCATCGATGTCTTGTCGTAGAAACGTTTTTTAAGAACAATGGTAGCATATGGTAGCGACGCAGAGGGCTCTTTTCGTAGGCGGTTTGACTCGTCATGAGAGGGTTCCTGATATTCTGTTCCTGAGAACTCTGCGCTATTATGAGATGCTGGAGAACTTCTTACTCCCCAAATCGAAAGAGTATGGTGAGGGTAATATGACCCAGAAGGCTTTTGGTTTCAACAGGATGGTGCCACAGCTCGTACCGCCCGTCGTTCACGCCAAATCCTGCAGGAACAATTTCCCAGCCGCCGGATCTCCTTACGAGGGAATGTTCCATGGCCCCCTCGCTCTCCCGATTTGAGTCCATGTGATTTTGTCTTTGAGGAGATCTCAAAGCTGAGGTTTACGGAGTTTGACGCCAAGTACCTTGGAATCTCTTAAGGGGGCGATTACAGATATTATCGCTGGAATAACACAAGATATGCTGAGAAGACTTTTGGAAAACGTTTTTGAACGACCGTATCCTCTTGTTCTTCTTAAAGGAGCATGAAATCAACAAAACAATGACTAAACTACAGCAGTTCTTTACTGAGCGAAGGGGGGTATGGCAACGCTAATTCAGTAGACTTATTACCATGGGTCAAGCTAGTACATTCTTGCATTTACTTTACTGCAGACATACGGTAAGATCGTATGATCTGGTTCGAATTTAGAAAACCAAGGGTATATAGTGTTTCATAATCTTGGGGTTTTGATACACTCTCCTCGCACTACTGATTAACAGAATGTGTAAATGGACAAAATGTGAAATGAAGAAGTGGAAATGAGGAATACGCGACTAATTCAATACTTGTACCATATGAATCCGACTGCAGAGGTGAGGGAGGCAGGATGAGAATGGGGATGGACAGTGATACGCAGGAGAGGGAGATAGGGTTGCCATTTACCGCCGAATAATAGGAAGAATAGGAAGGACTTGAGCTGAGGTTGCACGCGATCCAATTCGACAATTAATTCAACTTCACGAGGATCCCAAATACTTGAGGCATACTCAGAATGAAGCCTAACCAGCAAAAGATAACATTTCTCGCTGACCATTACACACATCACATCTACCCAGTGCTCTTCTAATTATTCCTAGTTCTTTGATAAATTTTCCACATATTCCCAGATATATGTTTCACCCAGGAGAGATCGTGAGGGAGGCTTTTTGAAATGAGGGTGTGACGGAGAAAGAAGGAAAGACAAGGAGGAGGACAAACGCTGACTCGTTCAATAGAATGGGCGAAGAGAGGAAGTGGCGGGGTAAAATCCGAAAAAAGCGGAGGGGGTGGTGGGAAGGAATGAATATTGAAAGGTAGCGGGATGTTGAAGGCCGTGATAGGAGGGAGAGTGTTGGGTGGTGGGGGTAGAGGAAGGACTTCGGAGAAGGACTGTGGGTAGCATGAAGTCAGGCAGAGAAAATAAAGCAAAAAAGAAATATTTTCGGGTAAAATAAGGAAGTTCTTCTGATGCGCGAAAGTGAGTATAGGGACGATTAAGAGACAGAATGTCTCGGATGAGGAAGCTATTGAGACAATGAGTCCTCATTTTCCGAAAACATTATATCTACCCCTATTGAGCGTCCTCTAACGCCTACTGACACGGCTTTCTTGGCCCATCTGTCAAAGACTTCAGAGGTTTAGCTTCTTCTCAAGTGAAGTTGATTTTAATTTTTTCAGAACTTTCACCCCTTGTTAATTGGCGGGAAAAATCCTGGGAATGGCTCCAACGCACGGTGGAAAACTTAAGAATAGAATTCGAAACGATTAGTTACGTTCATATTTTTTAATTGACTGTGCATAAAATATCAAAACGTTAAAGAACTTCCTGATGCGTTAAGGCACAATGGCCGTTCTTTAATAACCCTTGTAGCGAAATATTTGGATTGTGTTTTACAGGAACGAGAGACTGATGTGTGAGGTTTAGCAGCGCACGGAGGTCCACTGTCCCCGCCACGTCATGTGAACGACCTCCCAACCTTCCCTCTGTCAGATTTCTCCACCGCTGCATCTTTCAGTTTTTAGCGAATAAGAAAATACACATTTGGTCTTTTAACTATCATCCAAATTCTAAATGTTTTCCATTGGGACAATAAAACATTTTCAGAGGGACTGTCCATCTGATCACCAGAATGGGGGCAAAGTTCAGTCGAGACCAAAACGAAAGGAATCACAGACTGGAAGAAGTACTGAGCCGGTCCAGTAATGAGAGAACGATGATGAGGTGTAAACATTCAACCCGAAAACGGTTAAGGAATGGAGTGGTAATACGACATCCCCCATTTGCATTGCTTTGGCATTGGCATTGATGACTCAAGATGATACCGGCGGCAGCTGGACAGAGAGGCGGGCATGAGGCGAGGAGTTCGGAGCAATCTCAAATATCGAACCACTCGCAATTTCAACATCACGTGACGCCCGAGTTACCGATCGAATGAGCGGAATGGTTCCTATCGGTTTAAGAAAGAAAACCACGCCACCTGGCAGCGGTTTAGAGGGGGGCGAGGGGCAGGGCGTGGAGGGGGGGAGCACTGGACCACACACCCCCGCATTGCGCGCGAGGGGGGGAGGGAGGGGTGGATTCGTGGCCTTGGAGAGAGAGAGGGAGGGAGTGGGAGGGGGGAGTGACGGCGGCGCCCTCTTCACGGTCACCGGCGGCTCCAGGGGCGGTCGCCGCCTCCCCTTCTCTGAGGACCCGGTCGCTCGGCTCCCCTCTACCTTCCCGATGGCGGCGAATCGGGACTCAAACTCCTGACCTATCGGTGCCATGCCCGTCAAAAGTGCCCTCGGCATGAAATATTTTAAACGAGCTATGCACCCCCTTGCAGTCGCCATTAGATGAGCGCCGAAAAGAGAAAAATTATTGCTTTAATTTCATTTCTAAACAACAGAGGGCGCAATAATGCACTCAGCTCACGCTGTAGCGTGGAGTAAGTGCATGAGGCGGCGGCACTGATGAGGGCAGTCGGCGCTCGGAGCCAAGGCCTCGGAATGGCGCACGGTGCCACAGCCCTGGACGCTCCCTTCCGTGGGATAGCTAGACACATTTGAATATAGAGTTTGAACCAAGGATAATAAATGGAACAATCTTAACAAGCTTATCAAATAAAATGCGATGCAAACATATTTAAATGCGATTTATAAATACAATGCAGGAGGGATAAATACCCAAAATGACATTTTTGAGAGACCTAAAGTGGAACGAGAACACGGAAAGTATGGTTAAGGGAGGGAAAATGATTTGCTAAACTTGGAAAGAGACATTTATCTTGCCGGAAACTTGATAAAATGTTCCGAACATTACGAATGATTGCACGCGGACTAGTTTCTTAAGGCCACATTTTGAATTTGACGCCCCCTGGGTGATCGATATAAGAGTAAATACCCCGAATGAAAAACAACACGACCAACGTTACCGATGAACCAATTTATCAACTGCCAATGGTATAGAAGAGAAAATCCGACGATATTTCGAGGGAAATGAGTATTGAGAAAGAACAGCGCGTAGATGGATATTCATTCTGTGTGCTTCGAAGGTTATTTCACAGAAAGAACATTTTCAAGGCAACGGCCACCCTCAATGAGAACGCACAGAATTGCTTTCTATTTGGAGAAATTCGCCAGTAAAAATAGCTCCTTTGCAAAATGGCGGCAATCCATCACAGCTTATTAGTTGTTGAGAAACTTTTACAGGACCACTGTTGGAGAAGTCAAAGGTCACTGGCTTCAACGTATTATCAGCAGCATCAGGTGAGGCAAAGAAAACAGGATAATCTACTCGTATATCTAGACAGTACCCCGCAAGCCACCGCGATGGTGTATGGCGGGGGGATTGGGGTACCAGCCATACGTGTATACATATTAGTTCATTAATATCCAAGAACACTTGGATGTATGTTAGCTCATATATAACTCTCAACAACTAACATGTCCATCAGATTTTGTAATAACTATTCCGCTTGACCTATCCACGAAATAATAGTATTCAGTTTAATTTGATTTTTTGGGTCACTTGGGTTCGATTTAGATATGTCCGGGTATCGTTCGAGAGAAGAACGAGAGCTGTGTGTAAGTGACGGGGTCTGATTTCTCTCCTCTTTTATTTCGGTGGTCCAATTAACCAATATGATTTGTTGCTATATAAATTCCCGCGGTGCCGAAGGAAAACTCAGGTGTCCAGAACCCTTCATAAAGTTCAAATCCTGCCCCGTTATCTTCGAGAATCAAGAGGATTCCAGCTTGAATCATCTAGCATGCCCATGGCCTCTTCTTATTTCGACCATTTTACACTCAAGAAGGAGGAGGGATGAAAATAAGATGAGAAAGGGCTCCAACAATAACATACGAGGCGTGTTCATAAAGTAAGGCCCGTTTGGTTACAGGAAAAAATATACTCATATGAAACACATTTTATTGGTACTTTAGTTAGCTACAAACCTACTTCATTTATCTACATAATCGCCGTTCACTTCTAAGCATTTTTCGTACCGCTGCACCAGCTTCTTTAACTCCTCTGCATAGAAACTCGCCGCCTGAGGGTTGAACCAATCGACAACGCCGTTCTCGAGTCCCTCTTCGGTTTCGAAACGTTGTCCACCGAGACACGGTTTCAAGTGCAAGAAGAGGAAGTAGTCGCTAGATGCAAGGTCAGGACTGTACGGTGGGTGGTTTAAAGAGTTCCCAACGACCCAAAAACTCTAGTCCACTGGACATTCTTTGCTCTTTGTGGTGGTCGGCGAGCATTTTCGGTACCCACCTTGCACGCAATGTGTGGTATCCGAGGTTTTCCGTAACAATATTGTAGACAGTAGTTCAAGTTGAGGAAATTGTTCAGCCAGGCCATTAATTGTCAATCGACGATCACATCGCAGTTTTTGTTCCTCTTGCGAAACAATTTCATCGGTCAGAATACTGGGCCTACCACTTCGATCTTCGTCATGGACATTTGTTCGTCCATTTTTAAAATCACAGCACCATTGTCGAACCTTTTCTTCACTCATAACTGTAGGTTTATAAACTAGGCATAACTCCCGATGAATTTCAGCAGCCGACAATCCTTTTGCATACAAGAATCGTATGACAGAACGCACTTCACAGCTGGCGAGATCAACGATTGTCGCGGACATTGTTGTTTGCATGCACGGACAAGCAAAACAAATGAAACAAAACAAATGCTGCTATAGCTTCTCAATGAATCAGTAGATGGCGCTGCAGGAGCAAAACTGTGTTCTGAAGCGCCAATATTTAAATATAAGCAAACGGTACTTACTTTAAGAATACGCCTCGTACTAAAGGCATGCAGGAATACAAAGACAGGTTCACTTTAGGGCCATCAGCTCATTTTAAATTTTCTTAAGTCTCTAGACCGTTAAACCTACGTGTTGCTTGTCGAGATTAACATGTTCACATCAAAATCACCTCTGCGGTCACATTTTAAAAGGTGTTTGACAAAATTTCTCTTAGAGTTCGCAAATATTTCTAAGGGCAGTAAAATGCTCTTGAGTCCTTGTATTAAAATGTTGGCTAGTCTGTTCGGCATTCTGATGATTAGGCAAATCCATCGAATGCAACCCGGTTGTTCGACCTTTTTAACTGAGGTTCCACGAAGGTGTTTCACCGAATTAAAATTTAAGATCGTCAGCTTTATTCAAGAGAACTAAAGTTTATATTCAAAATGGTCATTAGTATGGAGTGGAATCTGCAGCCGAAAGATGCATATCCTATCACCCTAGGTATCCCCCCGTTATCATGGAATGCTGCGCGTCGAAAGGGTTCTGCACAGGACAATAACTCAGCACGCTTTGCCTTTCGATAATACCGAATGTTGGCGAAGGGCTATGAACCAACGTCGAGGATCAATCGTATCTACTTTGTCGATGGTAAGGTCAATTCTCAGACTGCTCCATATCCAAAGGGCTCTGCCGGGCAGAATTCTTAAGGCGCCAAGAGGACATAAATACTTCCCCTAGAAATTTCATGTTCTGCTTCGGTAAGGCGTGGTGAGAAAGGAGTTCTTTGTCTAACTCGCACGCTCTTGAGTTCTCGCAATTGGTCACAACTCCAGCGTCGCTGTAGAGGAACGTTTAGAGTACTGTCACAACCCTTGACATTACACATTTTCGAGTCTTTCGGAGGTAGAGTTTGTCCCTATATGTTTGATATTCCATGCGCTCAATCAGCCCGTATCTTATGTTTTCCTTAGCTGGACAGATGATTGCATACTCAATGGGAATATTGGAACTGTTCACTTTTCATTCTCATTCATAGCACCGCTGGGCATTCAACTGTCATTGAAAGAGATCGTCAATCAATTCACTAGATATCACTATTTCAGATATCGCTAACCACATAAGCTCCAAATCATTTAATTTGAGATGAATGTTTCTGAAAAATACGACATTGATGCATCATGTCAACTTAGATTAAAGTCAGTTGTTCATGTTGGTTTGAGTATAGTCACAACCTCTCCTTTTTTTTGGAAATTTTATCCAGTTGCGACACATTCTAGCCGAAGTATAGAAATGCGAAGCCAAAGGCTAGCAATAGGCCATGCCCAGTTTCAACATTCTAAACGAGAGAGTACCCCTTCTGAAGTGTTATTACCTAGACACAGGACACCATTGCCCGCACCCCATTACTACGGAATGAGGCATGTCCATCTTCCCGAGGCTCCAGAGGGCGTTGGCATGAAAATGCCTATCCTGAAAGGGAGCGCCGTGGAAGTTATGTAAGAATGATCGATTTTAAGCCATTAATCATCAAGTTAGGCGCCAAAGCGATAGCCTTTCAATTTAATCACCGAGGCGGAAATTCTCCACGAAGCGTCGTTTAATAAGCACTATCCTAATTTCAGTGGAGTTCTGGTGTTCTTCGCATAGTTCAGTCGGAGACAATCGGGAGCTGACTCGTGAGGCGTCCTGAGAAAAGATAACAGCTCTCACCTCCTCAGTGAATATTCAGTGGGCGAATTTGGCGAGATTCGATCGGACGCAATATGCTTGAGTCGCGAGTGAAGCTGTCAGATAGGAAAAAAATTAAGGAGAGGAGTTGAATCACATTCAGATTAAGTGTGGTGATACCATCTGAGATGAATGAAATAAGATGAATTAATTTCGGCGATTTTATTATATTAGTAAGGAGTATGGATTCTAGCCAAATAACTTGGTGGAAAAAATGAGAGGTCGATAAAAATGAAAATCAGATCTCAAAGGTGGTTAGCAATGATTCCATTGCGCCAATCACTCGATTTATTCCTGACAACGTTGGTAGCATCAATCTATTGCCAGATGCATTGATTGCGCCTCTGAATAAAGGGAAGGCAAGTAGAATAGGATGACATAGTATTTTAGGGAACTTTTCCTTTTGATACTCGGGGGAGAGTGCTCTCTGAGAGTCTAGATTCAAAAAGTGCGGAAGATCAATTATATTAATAGAGCAGCAAATTAATTATTAATAATATTTCATTAATTAATAATAACATAGGCAAATTTTAAGGGTGCCGTGCGGCTATTAGAGGAAGCGTGGATCACCTTTTTGTACCTCAGTAAGAATTTGCGAAATGACGGGATGCGAGAAAGATTCACTTGGCGTGAATTTGATGACATGGAGACGGCGAACTTCAGCGAGACAGAGAGGAGCATGAAAGTTTTGGAAGCTAGGAAGAGATATGGAGTAAATTTACAGTCAATGACTGTTTCAAAGGAATAAAAGTGGAAACTACAGAAGTGAATAGGACCCTGGTTTGAAATAAGTCATGATCCTCTATGTAACGACGACGCTAAAGGCCATCAATTCATTTTTTGTTCTGTTTCACATGCGTAGATGGATGAGTGGATCAGACAGATGCAATGATTGGAGATCTAAACGCACCAGTAACTTCTCTACACCAACGGCGGTATTAGACATTGAGAGTCCATTAGATCCGCAGGGAACTCTGGTTAGCTTCAGCGATGTGACATAAGGGCAGATTTAAATTGGCGATCAATGCATCGAAAGCTGTATTTTTATCTTAAATAGGAACAATAGGAAGAATGATTGCATAATAAGTTGAAATGCCTCGTCAAGTTGAACTGGAAAGCATACGTGTCGACCGAATGCGGTGGATCACGAAAGAATGTTCCTCGGATGCAGAGGCGAAATAATAACATAGCAAACGTGTAAGGGTCGTAATGAGAGATGAGTGTCTAATTACCAAAGATAAATATGAGAGTAGAATAAGTGGTTTAACTGTAAGTTGAGCAACAAAAAAATCATGGGTTCCTGTTGAACGAAAATCTCCAAAGACAATGAATATTTGAAGTCTCAAGAACATACAAGCGTGTATGCATCAACGGCTGAATGACGTAGGCTGAAAACGTATGCGCAGCGACGAAGGAACTTCGTGGAAGGGAGTGGTTTTCCGGGAATAATTGAAGTTTGATTTAGGCCACTTGAAAAGGGAACGTTGTTAAGGGGTAGGCATGTGTGCGGGACCAACACCATGCAATGTTCACCTTCGAGTGTGCAGCAGCAGCCACTTGGAAGTGGGCGACCGTGACTGCCCTCGTCTCAAAGGGAGAGACAGAATTTATGAGAAAGGGCGACGAGGAGCGGCTTAAAACACTTGGGAGGAAACAGAGGTGCTCTTTGAGGGATTGATGCAGTAGTTTCAGTTTCAACCCTCAATTACCGCGACACCATCACTTCAATCAGCCGCTCCACCAGTGTCAGAGGTCATTGCAGCCGTTTCACTGGAACGGAACAGACGCGGCTTTTCCTCTTCGAAGTGTCTGACCTCGGTGGCCCGAGCAGAAGCAATTATCATTACTCCTGCAGGTAGAGTTCCAGAGGCCATCAGAGCACGCAAGTCCTTCTTACACTTCAAGGTCGTGTTTTTCAACTTATACGCCGAGGAATTGATTGATAAGAGCAGTGTGAGGAGGGGTGAATTCCGGAATAAGAGTGGTCAGCGAGCAGATTCAGCGCTAGATTTTCGGTTAACCAATCATTAATTAGTAAAATTCAAGGGAAAGCAGTTACGTAGTGTTTAGTGCATAACAGAAGCAATGCGAGAAATATAGAATAAATATTAACCTAAAGAGTTAGGCATGAAATAATGAACTTCGGGAAGAGTAAGATGGCTAAAAAGTATATGTATGCCTTTATGCAGCACTCGTAATTGAACAATGGAAAATTAGGCATATTTTGACAGTATTTTGGAGAAAAATTCCCTTGGCAGTAAGAACTCTTGGTGGAAAATTGTAAGAAATGAGGAAAATGTAAAAGAAAAAGGGCACTATTTCCATGAACAAAGTGGGACGTTAAGAAAGTATTAGTAGGTTTTGATAGTTGGGCGTGGTGAAGCATGGATCCCAAACATGGTTGCACCATGAGGAAAAAATGTGAACGCTGAGGATTTCGGGCTCACTAACTCGAGACGGCCGCCCAATCCAAGAGGGAAGCCACCGACCGCAAAGGCATATGGCGAGCTGATGGACGTCGCTGTGAAGAAACTAAGTTAGACAGCAGAAGATTTAAGTGGAAATTTCACACAACCGCAGGTGTATAAGATCAGCTGACATCTAATTAATTTATCGAATGCAGAATGCGAAATTCTATACGAATTTAATATGCAAGCACTTGATAATGGTGTAAATAGCTATTTACATGGGTTGTATCACCATGGAACATAGAAAAAATTAATTCAGCTGATCTAAAAGAGGAGTATTGTGAGAGATGAACTTGATGAATAATTACGATGTGTCGGCAGCATATGTGTAATACCAAAAGAATTACCGTGATGTTACGAGTAACAATAATATAATAGCTCTCTTGCAAGCGTAAGTCTTAATGTATTACAACTTGAGCATCTCATGTTTTGCTATAGTGTCATTTAATTTAATTATTAATAAAGTAGTATTTGATATTCGCCGATTCAGCCTCAATCACTCAATACAAATGCCCTTAAAAGACGAGTGTTTTGAGGCAAAGAGAAATGTGAAGTTCGTTAATATCTGGGCTGAAAAAGGAATTTGAATATCCCACAAAATGTTACTCAGTTGAAATCCAATTATAGCATGATATTTCCTCAAAGTACAGCCGGAAAATTTTAAAATCAGTGGCTGAAAGTTTTATAAATTTCATATTTGATGGAAATAATAGCCGTTCCCATTCGGTAGATTGATTCTAAAGAAACCGAATACTGGGCCGCAATAATTTTTGAAGCCGATGACGGAAAAAAGAAGAATGAGGCAGGGGAGAGGGGCCCGCACGCGAGGGCGAGGCGACAGTCGAAGGGGGAGATGGCCAGCGTGGACACGACAAGGGGGGGGCTCGGTCAAGTCTCGGCCACCAATTTAATATCGGCAATCGATGGATTTCTTCGTCGCACACGGCGATGGGGGCAGGGGCGGACGGTCGGGGGCTGGACCCATCCACTTACTTGCCCCGATGATGCCGCCCGTCCATTCCAGAGGTTTACACAACTTGAAAACAGACACACACAAGCAAAAAAATATATACACTAGCTGACCCGGCGAACTTCGTACCTCCTAACAATCAATGAACAGTTTACTTACACCCTTTATGTATCAAGAACGGCTGTACTGATTTTAATAATATAAGGAAAAAATTTCAATAAAACTACAAAAACAAATATAAATATATAAAACTAAAAAAAATAAGGCTTATCCGAAAGAAATTTTCTTTATTCAATGTATATTATACAAAAAATATGTATATATATATATATATATTAAAAAAAATATATATATATGTATACATATGAGTTCTTCGAAGTAACACGGAAGTGCTAAATAAAAAATTTAGACAGCAACACACAATATGAAAACACATAAAAGGAATACTCACCCGTTATTTCTTGATAATTTCGACGGAATTGTGCTCCGTCTTCCTCAGAAGATTATTTAGGACTCACTAACTCAGTCCTAACTAATCTTCCGAGGAAGACGGAGCAAAATTCTGCCGAAATTATCAAGAAATAACGTATGAGTGTTCCTTTTATGTGTTCTCATATTTGTGTTACTGTCTATATAAATGTAACACTTTTGTCACTTTTGTGAAAATCCCGCGGACGTGCACAATAATGTAAATGGACTAGTCGACACAAACACAAAAACAGAAACACATAAAAGAGGGATTCATTGGGTCTCGAATTTTCCGTGGTGCAACCACCTTTCTCAAGAGGAAATTCGAGACCCAGTGAGTCCCTCTTTTATGTGTTTCTGTGTTGACTAGTCCATTTACATTATATATATATATATATATATATATATATATATATATATATATATATTGTATATATATAAATATATATATATGGGTCGCGGTGGTCTAGCGGGTAGAGCGTTGGACTGCTGACCGGAGGGTCCCGGGTCCGATTCCCGGGCAAGGCACTTTGGGCACCTGCAGCTCCACCCACTGATTTTTCGGGTACCAGATCTTCCTGGGAAACCATAACCGGCACAGGGAAAGGAACTGGCCCCCTACCCTGATGTGTGAATATTCACACGCCGTATAGGGCTTGGTACATGGGTGAACTCTACCATGACCTACTAAACCGACCTTCGGGTTGATGACTGTGTTTATGGTTATATATATATAAAAAACTTATCTTATAAAAAAACAAAATATCTTATCTTCCGAAGAAGACGGAGCTCAAGTCCGTCGAAATTATCAAGATAATATTGTGAGTGTTCTTTTTATGTGTTCTCGTGCTGTGTGTTACTGTCTAAGTTTTTTATTCAACACTTCCGTGTTACTTCGAAGAAATCATCTATATATATATATATATATATATATATATATATATATATATACGGCGTGTGAAATTCACACATCAGTGTTGGGGGCCCGCTCTAATTGCATTGCCCTGCGTGAGGGCAGTCGGGAGGGAGGGAAAGGGGGCAATGGAGAATGCCTGGGGATGGCTATTGAGTGCGATCCGCAGGGTGGGGGCTTTCTCTTTGTTCAAGGTAATCGTCGGTCTCAGTCGATATGTTTAAGTCTCGTATCTTAAAGTCAATCGGGCACACCGTTTTCGTGCAAAAAACCAATGGGTCACACTCCACGGGTGATTTACTCTTGAAAATATTCGATTATTTCGGTCTCTTTCGCGATGTATGTGTTCTTTTCATCGGCTTTGCGTGAAAAACGTGAAAATCATCGCCCGCCCTCTGCGCTTGCGCGTCAGATCAAAGTGAACCATGCAGATATCCCTCTCACATCCTGTCGCTGAAAGAACTGCGAACTGATTTCCTAACTTTAACTCGTCCCCAAAGCGCGGAATATGGATGTGCACTGGGTGAGGAGCTGGAAGTGAAAGGGCAGCGCCGGATTTTTAAAATATCATTTTTGTTTAAATTAATAAATCCATTTTAAAATGTCAAAATAAGATTCTTTAATGTGTGAGAAATGTAGTGTGAAATGTACACATGTAGTGCGTGTCTTATATTCAAATTAAAAGGGCATCATTTATTTTTTACGGTCGGTTTGAAAGTGTGCAAAACTGAATTCGTTAAAAATTTATATTCCGAGAAATCGCGATGCTTCTTTCTGGCATGCTTGAAAGAGCGAAGGGATTGGCATGGCGATGTCCCTAGCAACAGGAACCTCCGTTACAACCGGGGATGGCAACGGGAGCGAGCGCATCGCCGTGGACCGGTTCCCGGTGCGTGCGTGACTCTGGGCGTGCGAGACCCGTCCCTGGGGGCGTTTGCTTCCGGCCCCCGTGCTCCAACCGACCCCCTCGGCAGGGAGAACAATGGTCGCTTGGCTCAGTTGAGACGTGGGCTGTCGCGGCGGAGGGGGAAGAAGCGCGGTTCGCTCCACCACTTGGACCGGTCCGGGACGATGCCCGTGCAGCACGACGGGCTGCGGCTCGCGCAGTCGCAGTCGTCCCCCCCGCCGTAACACCGGGAGTGAGAAGGCCTTGAAGGTGGAATTTTCTTCTCGTAGATAATACATGTATAGGTCATTACTGCCTCATTATTATACGGAATAAATAAAATCATTTGGAATAATGGAAACAGTACTATATTTACATTTAATTTGCTTTATTATTATTTTTAATAGGGAAAACATGAAATGCATTAATCCCCCTACTCCAAAAAAAACCTCTAACTTGTTTTGTAGGCCTTGGTAAATATATTTATCAACATCTAGAAAACATTTGGGAGGATTAAATGAATACTATCGCATGCTTAGCATAGAAAGACATTCTATACACAATATTAAATTGTACATGTGGAGAAAATGACTATGGGAAGAACTGGAGGCAGGAATGAAAGTCGGCGGTGAATTCATAAAATCAGGTTTGCTGTTGAATAAGCTTTATTTTGTCAGTCAGCCAAAGGGTTGCAAGCATTGCTGAGTGAACTGGAGGTTCAGCGCGTTAGATATGGGATGAGAATCAATATTCATAAAACACAGTTTACGCGTTGAACGTCAAAATAGGAGGGCAAAAACTACCGTATATGGAAGAGTTTACGTATCTCGGAAGTGATTTGGACCCAAATGGTCAAAATAGTAGTGACGTAAGAAGAAGAATTGCGTTAGGCAAAGAGGGTTTCACAAGGAGGAGGGAGTTGATGACGGGGACGTTGAGTAGGGATGTTAAGACGAAAGCTCGTTCATACTTTGAAAAGGATCGAAGAGTAAAGAAGTGAGGAAGTGCTCGGTATGGTGGGCGAGGATAGAGAACTTGTGTGGAGAAATCATGAGGAGGCAGGAAAAATGGGTGAAGAGTGCATTGATCGGCAATGGAATGTTGAAGAATGTTGATGTTGTAATAAAAGGGAGATTTAGGCAAACGAGTGAAGAACAGGAATAGGATAAGGATTTCAGACGAGATGAAGGGAGGAAGGAAGTATACGGAGATGAAAAGGGGCTTGTTGTAGAGTCGGATATCTGGTTGTGTTTTGTTAGATGAAACCAAATACTCATTGATAGTTTTGTCCATCCAAAACTAACCGAAACGGATAGATAACCTAATAAATAAATGAAACATATATGCATAAAAATATAACTTTTGGACGGCACAATAGAACACAGAATAAAACAGATAACACGTAAAAGAGCCGTATATATAGTAGGTTTAGTAGGTCATGGTAGAGTTCACCCATGTACCAAGCCCTATACGGCGTGTGAATATTCACACATCAGGGTAGGGGGCCAGTTCCTTTCCCTGTGCCGGTTATGGTTTCCCAGGAAGATCTGGTACCCGAAAAATCAGTGGGTGGAGCTGCAGGTGCCCAAAGTGCCTTGCCCGGGAATCGGACCCGGGACCCTCCGGTCAGCAGTCCAACGCTCTACCCGCTAGACCACCGCGACCCATATATATATATTTATATATATACAATATATATATATATATAATGTAAATGGACTAGTCAACACAGAAACACATAAAAGAGGGACTCACTGGGTCTCGAATTTCCTCTTGAGAAAGGTGGTTGCACCACGGAAAATTCGAGACCCAATGAGTCCCTCTTTTATGTGTTTCTGTTTTTGTGTTTGTGTCGACTAGTCCATTTACATTATTGTGCACGTCCGCGGGATTTTCACAAAAGTGACAAAAGTGTTACATTTATATAGACAGCAACACACAATATGAGAACACATAAAAGGAACACTCATACGTTATTTCTTGATAATTTCGGCAGAATTTTGCTCCGTCTTCCTCGGAAGATTAGTTAGGACTGAGTTAGTGAGTCCTAAATAATCTTCTGAGGAAGACGGAGCACAATTCCGTCGAAATTATCAAGAAATAACGGGTGAGTATTCCTTTTATGTGTTTTCATATTGCGTGTTGCTGTCTAAGTTTTTTATTTAGCACTTCCGTGTTACTTCGAAGAACTCATATTTATACATGTAAAAACACACAACATATGTAAACACACAAGCCCTTCCACCACGACAAGGTTGTAGTCCATGGGAGGGTAATATAATATATTAATATGAAACAAATTACTATTATCAACAAATATATATTTCAAGAAACTGTAACAGTAACTTTAACGGAGTCAGCCGCTATGTGTGCATTATAATGCAACCATTTCAGAGAGTAAAAATCATTCGCCTTGACCGGGATTCGAACCCGGATCCCGGATATTTATATATTATTATATAAATTTTTATTGTGCGATGATCAGACCATTTTGGGAGGGATATCGCGAGCAAGAAATGTGTTGCACACATGTTCCTTGCGCGCGATACAGCCTCGTTCAAGATCAAGACAATTTGACGCTCCGCTCGCATGCTTCTTCGTGGCGCTTCACAAAGGAGAGTCAGAGGAAAAGTAGATCACATTTCTTTAATTGAAGAATAGTCGTTGAATATTGTTTGGTTATGTATTAACGTACGAAAATAAATCATGGATTTTTGTTCATTTCCGGTTTCCTACTTGGGCCAAAGAAAAGTAACGGCAAATCTTAAAAATCAAATATGACACGCCATTTTTCTTTCTAAACACACGATGCTTGTTGCGTATGACGCAGGTACTATTGAGAAATCTCATTGCGTTGCTTCCAATTAATTATTATTGCATTTCATTCGACAAGGTATTCAGCATAAAAAAAGGCCACGTAACACGCTCATGTAAAACTTAATGCATGCTACTCTAATATCTATGGGGAAAGAGACTGCAAGAGTGGATCATTTTGGTTTAAAAAACTTTCGATGTAGTTATTCCACGTGACAAGTCGGGATGTTATTAAGTAAAAAGCAAATGTAGAGCCATAGTCCAATCGTGCGGTGAATCACAGATGTTTTGTTCTGTGAATATCCCTACTGGGTAGCCGGGGGGGGGGGGAGAGCTTTGAGACTGCGGATGAGTCCGGTGACTGGACCCCAATTAAAAAAGAAGGGAGCACGACGCTCATACACAAACAAGTGGGATTGATCACTCCCTCACACACACGCACGCACAGAGGCCGGAGGACACGTCCGCAAATGCGGCTCCTGGGTAATCGGACGTACCGGACCCAGCCCGGCCCCGCTAATGCCTCGGAAATTTATAGGTCCGCCGATTCGGCTCAATTGGGCAATCGGATTGAAGTGGCTTAATCGCACACCGCGACGAATGAGTAAGCGTTATTACTCTCACCACGACCCCCTCCCTCCTGCCTGCGATCGCGCCCCCTTCTGCCCTCCTCACCCGCCTGCCGTCCTCCAGGGCGAATCGGCGAGGTGCTGGTGCGAGAGAGACGCCGTGCCCCACGGCGAGAGGGCCGCGGGAGAGACGATGGACATGGCGCGGCCGGAGGATCAACTCGCCCTTTGACCGTTGCTGGTTTACCGCTGCCGCCTGCACTCCGTTGGCGGGAGGAGTTAGGGGGCCTCGGCCCACCGCGTTCGCAGTTGATGCGTGCGAACCTCACGCATCAATTTGCGGGCTGCTCCTTCCACGCCCCCTGGAACGCCACGAAGACGAGTGACGACCTACACGTAACCGAGGAGCCGGCGTTTGTTGACGTCACCCTGAGTTACCTCGCAAATAGTTTGGCGGCTAAACGCTCCGCTAAATTGGTGCCATCACTGCCTAATGCGATCCCGAAGAATGAATCACAATTACTTGCAGGTTAATTTACTTATTTGGTCTTCTCCCGTTCGAGGTGGGTTTTGGATGCAGTCAGACCGAACACGTCTACTTATCTTAGTCCAACAAGACACACCCCAACACCCCCCAAAAGACAATAAACACTTCTTCAATCCTGCATTCATTGCATGACCCTTCATTCCGTCCAATATCCCATTCCTCACTCGCTGGCCCAACCTTCTCCTCTCATTCACAGTCTTCAACATTCCATCGCAAGTTTAAATGCTCTGAAACTACCTCTCTTTCCGCCTTTGGATTCCTTCCGACATTCCTCTCCAACCACGCGTAGTAATTCTTGGTTTGTTTTCCTTTCCGTTCACATTACGTCCCATCCTTATCCACACTGACGTGTCAAAAGCCTCCAATGCACGCCTATCGTCCTGCTTCAACGACCAAGTTTCCGAGCCGACGACACGGGCAAAAAGAGGCCGCTCCTTTAGAAAGTTTTTGCCTCTTTCATAACATATTTCACATTTAACATAACTTTCCATAACAACTCAACATTCATGTCTTCAATTTCTTTCACAAGAAAGTTTCTTTGCCTAACGAATTATTTCTCTTACATCCCTAATATTTATACCATTTTGGTCCATAACTCTTACTAGATAGGTAAGCTGTTCAACCTGTTCCAGTTTTTGCTCTCCATTTTAACGTTTAAATTAGTCATCCAATTTCACGGAAACCTCATAGTCTTTGCTTAGTTTATGTAAATTTTTATCTCTTATCAACCACAGTAAACACGTTAGAGCATCATTAATGCAAGGCTAAACATAGAGATTGATGACGCACACGGGGAAGATAACTTAGGTCCAGGATTACTCCAATGCGAAATAGAAAGGGCATCAAGGCGACAGAAGTCAAAAAAGACCTTCGGGGTGGAGACCATTTCCGCAAAACAAGTTAAAGGTTTAGGAAATGGTGGGAGGAAGATTTTTCATGACCTAATTCGTAGAATTTATGAGAATGAAAAATGGTTGGAAAGCTTCGTCGGAAGTCCAAAATAGCGAGCGGCCGCAGCACGTAATGACACATAGTGAGGGACCGGATGTAGTGTCCGATGTCGGGTTGTGTTTTTATTTGGAAAGGCAAGTAAATACATTTTTGCACGAGTTTCATCCAAAACCAACCTTGATTGTTGGAATTCAATAATAATAATTAATAAAACTGCTTTTCAAATGCGCTCAGCAACGGTTGTAAACGTTTGGTTGACTGGCTAACTAAGCCACATCATCATCAAACTTGACTGACTTAAAGGATTCCCCGCCGACTTTCATTCAAATCTCTAGTTTTCCTAAAGCCATTATTAACATTTCCTTTCCCGACTTTCCATCTGCCACCAATTCCCTGCCCACAACGTCGCTCTTACATTCCAAATCCCTCATATAATGGGTACGGTTCCATTCCGTCTTCTGTTCTGGTACTAATGTTGATTCTGTTTGTCAAGGATTTCGTGTGATGATGGCCGAAGATGATCTGCCTCTAATGTCAAGGTTTTAAGGCCGAGGGACGGGATTAATAGTTACCAGAGTCTATACTATTCGGATTGGAATTACTATTTGGGATGAAACCCCACAAAAATGATTAACTTCGCTTCTTTTGGCCCGAATGAATCAGTATTATCACCGCTGAATGTACTCAATCCTTGAATGTTCTGTATCCGTAACTTAAATTAACTTAAATTTAGTTTTTCGCATTAAAAATATAAGAGTAATTAAGTTAAGAGTTAAGTCGAAAGATCCGGTGTTCAAGTCCTGATCAATGAAATCTTTTTGCGCTTGTGATCTACTTGATTCCGCATTCCCCACTTCTCCTGTGTTCGTCTTTTATGTGTGTTCCTATGGCTTCTCTTTATATGCATTTGTGTATTTCCATGTGAATATACACGTACGTTAAAGTCCGGATTCTGAATTTTGACGATAAATACTCATTTATATGGAATGCGCAAAAATATCGTAAGTTGTTCGAGTAATCTATTCGGATCATTTCAATGAAATATAAAATGATAGTTAAAACTCAGAGACCTCGAAATTTCGACATTGAACCGACATGCAATGCTTATGCGCTCATGCTGTGCGCATTAAGTATGCTGATAGTATCTGCTCCTCCGCACTTTTCGTTCATGTCGCGTTTCGTTGTATTGCGAGAGTATTTCTAAATGATTGCAGGGAGGAAGTGATGGGTGCATGCTGTGTTTACGAGCCATCTTTCACTCTGGTGTGGAAAATACTGTGTTTGGGCGAACATTACTCTTGCAGGCGGTGGTTTTCTTTCCCGAAGAAAATTAATGACGAAATATGTTAAATGATTTATCCCTCTGACGAACCCTGAATATTTGTACCCTTGTGCTCTGCATGCAGCGCGGCAATGTTAAAAGGACAATGTCGCTACTTGATGTCGAGATGGTCTCCAGCAAAATATTGGCATGATTCAGAAATAAACGATGGCATTCCTTAAATGTTCAATATTTGGCTATCTCTCGAGTGTATCGAAATGCATTAATGTTAT
Source organism: Hetaerina titia (assembly GCA_037158775.1). Lineage (NCBI taxonomy): Eukaryota > Metazoa > Arthropoda > Insecta > Odonata > Calopterygidae > Hetaerina > Hetaerina titia. The sequence continues at coordinate 103,058,154 of CM073776.1, forward strand.
CATTTTCTTTCGGAAACAAATGACTGTGTAGCCCTAGTAGGAGATGTTTAATGCGTGCGGAAGGTGATAAATAGAAATTGTGGTTTTGATAGCGAGTATTTAAAGAGCAACTTATTCGCCTCACTTTGTCGCTTTACTTGCAGCCAAGTGCTCGTTCGTTCCTCGTTGGAATATTGGAAATATCGGAAAAATGGACGGCGATATTTATTCCATGGAGTGTTCGTATGTCTAGAATATTTTACTGAATTAAAAAACTTGCCTTAGGACCTATCATGTTTGCCTTTCAGGGTGAGCTTGATGATTTACTCATGAAATATGTCCTGCATTATTTGTGGAGGCATTTGGCCTTCGAGAGGGTGAACAGTGTCTGACCGACAGGAAGTTCTTGCTCTCTTTTCATGAAAGCTGAAATCCTACTCCCGACAGTGTATGCAGCGCAAGATCAGTGCCACAACATTAACAATTGCGCTTTAGGAAATAGTTTGACTTTTTATTATATTTTTGTGTAGACATACTTCCTCAGTCGTCATATAAAAAATAACAAATGGAAAGCAATAATCCCATGAAAATTTTTAGGAACAGGTCAACTTGACCCGTCCCGTTAACATTGTTCGTATTAGCTTTCAACAGAATTCAACACAGTTTTAAATTTAAAATCTTCTTATATTTTCAGGGCAATAGTGGGCAGATACACTTGAAAAATTACTTGCCATACAATTATTCACCGCGGTAAATTCTTTCAACTTTAACGCCACATCCCTTTATTTTTGCATCGCGAAGCCTCGGACTCGAGAAGTGGAAAATATAATTTATAGTATCAATTATGGCAGTTCGTCATGAAAGCTACGGGTGAATTGATGGCAATTTCTCATTACAGTCCTGGGAATTTTAGGATTTATTAAATAAGAAGCAAAGACATTTGTTAGAGTTGTGGAGGGCTTTTCTGGTCTTATACCATTTTCTTTTTAAAGTGAATTGGTAACTTTTCAGTGGAGCTCAAAAACGCAATGTGCGGTATTCGGTTTTGTTCGCAAGGATTATTTCTTCTCGGCAGCTATTGACGCGTATTTGTCGTAAGACATTGCATTCGATTTAATTAGCTAAACAATAAAAGCCCTTAATCGCCGGGGCGGGATTTGGATTATTGCCAGAGTCGCAGCTTGTCGCAGAAATGTCACATCACGGCTGCACTCGTGGCACATGGCCGTCGGATGGCACAAATTGTGCCGTCGATGCACACTTTTGGTGCTCACCTCTGAAGAAGCAGCATTTCCGTGGCGGACCCCCGCGCATGTATGCAGTGCATATACCATGCGCGGAACCAGCGTATCTCTCGCTTAAAAAGCTTCGTATTGGCTCTGAGGATTCGTACACGTCGTATCGGTGTGGAATCCTGAAGCGTCCAGGGCTGATGCGGTGGCGTTTTTTTGTCTGGGACTCTTCCGGTAGCAATTTTAAACAAATCAATCTCTCCTTAAACTTTTCTCTATTCGTTAATTAAATTCTTCTCCCCTGGATCACAAGTACTTGCCACGTGTTCCGAACGTGGCCTGACAAAAGTGAAACGGTTCTTATCTTACTCTTTTTCATTGCATTTTCCTACGACAGGTCCGATGAAACCCTATTCATTTCAGCCTGCAAGAATCCCTCGTGCTGACGACTACTTAGGCCTCGCCTGCCGCACTCGGCTCGGAGCGGCGGTTCTTTCTCCTCAACTTTTCGTTCATCGTAACCGTCGTCATTGCAGTGCTTTCCCGTCATCCTCCTCGTCACCATTTCTAACCTGCCCTATCGCCCGCATGTCCTTTGGACCGCCTTTGCAGCCGCCTTGCCGAGACGCTGCTGCGTGGCCCGCCTTTCGTCTCGCCCCTTGGAGCCGTGTGCCACCCTAGGAGGTTCACCTGACCTCGTCAGCACAGCCCCAGGGACCGTCAGAACCAGCAAAAGCCTTCCACCACGTCTAGATGGGTGCTCATCGATCATCAATGCATTTTATCTTTATTTGGTGATATAGTTCTCTAACCTAACGTTCTAGCAATCACACGTTGGCGTCGCATGTTTATTTCTTTTCTCACGGGAAATATCTACATGTACTCAATACCCCGCAAGGGCGTGTGGCGGGAGGTGTTAGGGCGCCACCCGTAAATTAGAAAAAAACCGCATGCAGAAGCCAAAAATTTTCAGCCCACAAACCAAACATGGTAAACATTCATGCACGAACCCTTTCGCCCCAACCCTTTCACACACATGCAAACCCACCAACTACCAACAAACATACACATTCACAATCTTTGAATTTTTAATTTTGTTCCGATGTGTAACTTAAATGTTTTTAATATTTCTAAATGGACTTCGGATTCTTATTATTTTGATTTCTGATTGTTCTGGGGAAGAATGAGTATTTGAATCTATCTGCATTGGAATCTGTCTCTCTTATTTTTTCTATGTGGTCTGATCTACCTGAGTAGTGTGGGGCAATTATTATTCCTTTTGTGTCATCGCTAAACTCGCTGGTTCTGAATCTCTCTAAAAATTTAAGTCTCGCTTGTTCTCTTCGTATTTCAAGGGGCTCCCAGCCTAAATCCCCTAACAGACCTGTTACAGTTGTGTTCTTGTCATACATATTTTTCACGAATCTGGCGGATTTTCTCTGGACTTCATCTAGTTCTTTTTGCCATATTTTCTCCCAAGGATACCAAATACTCGCGGCATATTCCAAATGTGGTCCAACTAGAGCAAAATAACACCTTTCTTTAACTTTCTCATTACATTTCCCCACCACCCGTTTAATGAAGCCCAGTTTCTTTAAAGCGGATCCGCATATTGTCCTGATATGTGCTCCCCATGAAAGGCGTCGTGTTATAATTACCCCCAAATATTTTACTTGTTTGGCCGTAGTTAGTACTGAACCCTCTATTTCGTAGTTTTTGTCCCGTTCGCCACTTCCTTGGTTCCAAAATTTCAAAACTGCGCATTTGTCTACATTAAGTATTAATCCCCATTTCATGCACCAATCCGAGATTGTGTCTAAGTCTCTAGAGAGTATCTCGCAATCTAGTTGGCTCCTCATTTGTAAAATTTCGAGTGTAGGTGGCGCGGCCGCGCCCGACGATACAGTCTCGTCAACGGGTGCCGGTGGAGCGCCCGGGTTCGCCTCCAGCGGGGTGGGAGGGGGGCGCACGGGTCTGGAGTGCATTGACTGTGCATCGGAGGGGTCGCACGGGGAGGCGCCCATGGCGGGAGAGGGTAACCATGTGCGTCGGTATACACGCGCCCCCCACCCGGAACGCAATGCTCTGAATCCTATGAGGTATTAAAAATGCAAGGACGAAATTATACCACGGTTTGCAATGCGCCCAAGTTGTTTCGTACATGAATAAAATGAATAAGAGTGATAAATTATACCCAAAGCTCAGTTTCCCATAATAATTTGAGGAGAATGTATAAGATATTCCAAAGTGAGGAATTAGCACCTTTATTATGAAGACTACACTTATGAGGTTAATCAAGTGTTATTCAAGGAATAAAATAACAAGAAGGAACACGAAAGCTGCGAAAAGAAGACGGATGGCTACTTTATTGCAGAAAGCGCGCATGTAATCTCTCTGTGCGTCATTGTAATATTTTAATTGCTCTTATTCATTGTCTACATAATGTAAACCAGCTACTGGCACGCTTCTAATCTCTCTGCGGATTATTTTATCATGTATTCATTACAACATGTTAAATGATTAAAAATATAAACATTATACATATATACATATATATATATTTAACAAGGAACAAGCGACAGATAGAATTTTACTCGTAGAGATTAAAGCAGAGCCGACGAACTTGGTCATTATTCAGGTATACATGCCACCGAGCAACCACAAGGAGGAAGAAGTCGATAGGATGTATGATGAGTTAGAGGATATCATCGCGAGTGTTCCTGCAGGGAAACATTTGATAGTGATGGGGGATTGGAATGCGACGGTAGGCGAAGGAAGAGATGGTGGTGAGGTGGGGGACTATGGGTTAGACATGAGGAATAAACGCGGGGAGAAAGCGATTGAATTCTGCAGGAGACAGGGGTTAGTCATCACAAACACATGGTTTAGACATCACAAAAGGCGTAGGTATACATGGAAAATGCCAGGTGACTCAGAAAGGTATCAGTTAGATTACATTATGGTTAGGCACAGGTTTAGGAACAGTGTGATAAATTCGCACAGTTTCCCAGGAGCGGATGCGGACTCAGACCACAATTTAGTTGTTATGAAATGTAACGACCGTTTCAAGAAGATAAGGCAAGGGCGGCGGGCTAGGAAACGGAATGTAGAAGCATTAAATGGATTAAGGAGGAAGGAGTGTCAGCAGGCGGTAGAGAAAATCATGGATGATGGTAAAGAGCTGAGTACTATTGAAGAAAAATAAGAATACATCAGAAAAGGAATATTGAAAGCCTGAAATGAAACCATAAGAACTGTTAATGGGAAAAGGACAAGGAAACCATGTTTCATGGATGAGAGAAAAAGATGGAAGAATGTAAACACAGAGTTAGGGAAAATGAAGTACAAAGAGTTAAACAATAAATTGAGGAGGGCCACAAATAAAGCAAAAGAAGAATGGTGGAAAATGCAATGCCAGGATTGGAAAGTTTACAGAAGAAGGGTGAAATTGGTGCTCTATACAGCAAGGTTAAGTTATTATCGGGAAGTAAGAAGGCAAGATCTGTGCTAACAGTAAAAGATAAGTGGAGTAAGATAATAGTTGAACCAGGAAAAATCCAAGAGAGATGGAAGGAATATATAGAAACACTGTATGGTAAAGAACTTAGGCCGACAAGGTTAGACATAGAAAAAGAACATGACGTAGAAGAAGATAGCTTAGGTCCAGACATACCCTACGATGAAACAGAAAGCGCATTAAAGGAGATGAAAGCAAATAAGGCCGTGGGGGTGGACAACATACCTGTAGAACTGTTGAAATGGTTAGGAAAAGGTGAGAAGAAGGCCATATATGGACTGATTCGTAGTATCTATGAAGAAGGAATCTAGCCGGAAGATTTTGTGAGATCGGTGTTAGTTCCTATTCCAAAAAAGGCAAAATCTATATCATGTGAGGATTACAGAACAATAGGTTTGATATCCCACGCAGCTAAAGTTATTCTCAGGATCATCAACAAAAGGAAAGAGAGTAAGGGCAAATGATTACTTTGGGGATGATCAGTTTGGGTTTAGGAAAGGAAAGGGGTACGCGTGGATGCCATTGCAGTAATGAGATCACTAATTGAGAGGAATATAGAATACAATCAGGACGTTTTTGCCTGTTTGTAGATTTCGAAAAAGCGTTTGATATAGAGTGAATTGGGAAAAATTAATGCGTGCATTGCAGAAAATAGGAATGGATTGGAGAGACAGGAGACTGATCCGCAACCTGTATATGTCTCAGACTGCTCAAGTGGGAGTGGGGAACGGAGAGTCTGAATGGGCAGTGTTAGGAAGGGTAAGGCAGGGTTGCCCATTTGTCACCGGTGCTGTTCAACGCATATGTGGAGGAAATGATTAAAGAGGCATGGGAAGAACTGGACGTAAGAATGAAAGTCGGAGGGGAATACATAAAATCGGTTAGGTTTGCTGATGACGAAGCATTAGTTGCTCAGTCAGCCAAGGGGTTGCAAGCATTTCTGAGTGAGTTGGAGGTTCAGCGCGATAAATATTGGATGAGAATCAATATTAATAAAACAGAGGTTATGCGATCTTCCAGAAAGAAAAGGCTAAGCTAAATATTAAAATAGGCGGGGAAAAAATGGAGCAGGTAGAACAGTTTACGTATCTCGGAAGTGTTTTGGACCAATACGATCAAAGTAGTAGGGACGTAAGGAGAAGAATTGCGCTAGGCAAGGAGGCTTTCTCAAGGAGGAGGGAGTTGATGACGGGGACGTTTAGTAGGGATGTTGAGACAAGACTCGTCAAAACTCTGATATGGAGTGTAGCTATGCACGGCGCGGAAACGTGGTCACTGAAGCAGGAGGATAGACGTAGATTGGAGGCTTTTGAAATGTGGGTGTCGAGAAGAATGAAGAAGGTGAAATGGACCGAAAGGAAAACAAATGAGGAAGTACTGGAGA
>CM073776.1:103064365-103106747 GCA_037158775.1 Hetaerina titia
GGGTTGCAAGCATTGTTGAGTGAATTGGAGGTTCAGTGCGATAAATATGGGATGAGAATCAATATTAATAAACAAAGGTTATGCGATTTTCCAGAAATAAAAAAGCTAAGCTAAAATATTAAAATAGGGCGGGGAAAAATGGAGCAGGTAGAACAGTTTACATATCTCGGAAGTGTTTTGGGACCAATACGGTCAAAGTCGTAGGGACGTAAGGAGAAGAATTGCGCTAGGCAAGGAGGCTTTCTCAAGGAGGAGGGATGATGACGGGGACGTTGAGTAGGGATGTTAAGACAAGACTCGTAAAAACTCTGATATGGAGCGTAGCTATGTACGGCGCGGAAACGTGGTCGCTGAAACAGGAGGATAGACGTAGATTGGAGGCTTTTTGAAATGTGGGTTTGGAGAAGAATGGAGAAAGTGAAATGGACCGAAAGGAAAACAAATGAGGAAGTACTAGAAATGGTGGGGAAGGAGAGGGGTTTGTTGAGAGAAATCCTATTGAGGCAGGAAAAATGGATGAAAGGCGTATTGAGCGGTAGTGGAATGTTGAAGAGGGTAATAGAGGGGAGAATATTGGGCAAGCGAGGTAAGGGTAGGAACAGGATAGGGATGTTGGACGGGATGAAGGGAGGAAAGAAGTACACCGAGATGAAGAGGGACCTGATATAGATTAGTTTGCTAGGTGGGGAGTCACAAAATGTTTATTTGATAGTTGTGTTCATCCAAAAACCTACCTTAACCGGTAGATTACCTAATAATAATAGAGGGATATTTTGTTCATCCGCATATAGTCATTCTGTGCCTGGGTTTTGACTTATCAAGTCCTGATGATGACTTTGTGAGTTGACACCTGGGTCGTGCATGTTGTAATCTCTGTGGATGAATTATTTGTTTTCTGTGTCGCTTGGAACTATTTTCACATCCTCCCTCTCATTCCTATTCCACCTCCGCTCCCCTCTGGCCTCCTTTATCCCTTTCCCCTTCTACAACCCTTTCTTTCACCCCTCCCCCACCATCCGTTCTCCCCTTTCCCCGTCCCCTCTTCTCTCTGTCCCACATACCTTTTGCCAGTCAGTCCTTACTTATCTTCCGAGGAAGACGGAGCTCGATTCCGTCGAAATTATCAAGAAATAACGTTGAGTGTTGCTTTTATGTGTTTTCATGTTGTGTGCTTCTGTCTAAGTTTATATATATATATATATTTATATGTATGCATAAATGTGTAAATTAATGCAAGTCTAACCAACATAAGAACTCAAAGGGGAAGTGAGAATTTTGCAGGCATCCCCAAAACGACCTGTGTCATAAATACCTCATGTCAATTAAGAAATTTCACCCTGGGGTGGTTACATCTACCTCTGTTGAAAAAAAATATATGACCTGACCTTGAAATAGACAATTATATAAGTTAAAGCGGCAGTTTAGTAGCACTACCTCCACGTCACTCTTTTTCCCTTTGCGCTACTTTGTACATTTTCGCTCCTTTCTTTCTCAAAGCTTTCTTAATTTCTTTTTCTCCCTTTCATAAAATATATGGTCTGAAGTTCCCATTCTTATTTACATTTTCTCTCGGTTTACACATTGGCATATATTTATTAGAATTTTCGTTGTTTTCTGGCTGGTGTCCAAGTGCCTGTTGAGCCGACTGAACTCTTAATAATGGTATAAAGCGAATTTCGAATGCTTAGACGTCGCATCCTGAATAGTCTCGTGGTTACGAAATGAATCAAATGGCGCTCGAGCCACTTGTTGTATATTCTTCGCCGACTAGCGTTTTTTCAGCGCATCCCGAGCGATAAGCCACCCACAGCATCTGATGGACCCGATGACGTCCCTCTAGCGCTTATACGCGTTGCAAAGCAGTAAAGGAAGTGCACAAATCGACATCAGATTGCTTCTATAGTTTTACCGTACCATTAATAATAACGCTCATGAAGGATCGCATTCGTACGTTACTTTTGGTGTGAATAGCTCACTCACTGCGTCGCTCCACCAAACGACGTTGGTTCCCTGGACCTCTCCCGAGGGCACCCCCGTCTCTTCATTCGGGAGAGCCCACTTCTCACCAATCGCGGCCCAGCGGCCACCGAAAGACAGATATACTCGAGATTCAAATCCTCTCGAAATTATTACATAACCTGCGTTGAGGATCCCTATAGACAAGCAAAGATTTAAACTTCAGTTTGAGGTTATAATTGAAAATGATTATATTCGTTTGTATAATGAAGTATTCGTTTTTCCCGTGGACTATTCGCGACTGCAATAGGAGGGGGAGCACCTTAGAGAGTAAAAGGTATGCGCTGTCGAAAATAGGGAAAATAAAGGATTAATATCCCACAAAACACTCAAGTCTGGCGTCCTTACACTCCGCCCCGCCGTGCGCTCTTGTGCAAGGTGGGGTGTTGGCTAACGTACATAAAGCCTATTGTATTTGTGAATTGTCCGTCCGGAATGTGTAGAATACTAATCGGTAATAAGTGTCTGAATCGCATGTGTGCCTGCCCTCTTTTAATGATATGTTCATGTCTTCTTTATGCAGACATAGGAATAGCTACTAACCATGTAATACTCGTAATATGTGTAGGCATGTTGCATGATTGGTGTTCGGTGGCCTTCTTTCCACGCAGTTTTTGGTGGATAGCGGGGTGCCAGGTGCATGGAATAGAGAGGGAATATACTCGTATGTAGAATGACCTACCACCCTCTGCCACACGTCCTCGGGTATTGTGTAGATATAGATGCACTTACAGCAACGGTGCAGTCATCCGAATGCCATGCGCCGCAAGGGATTGTCGGACAATGTATTGGCATGCAATCATGAAGAACGCGCCATCCTCGAGAGACGATTGCTGGGGTCGTGTTTCGTTCTCGCCCGCAGCTCAATGCCACATTAGAAACGCTGGTCAGTAGATGCCGTTCTCCGCCTCTTCTTCATCCATTATATTTCCACGGCCGGCACCTTGCTTCCCCCCGTTGTCCATCGCTCCTTCGGCATTCCCCAGGGCACTCCGCCGTGAATACCGATAATTCCTCCCTTTCCTTCCCGGGAAACAAGTTTGTCACTTTCGACAAAACCGGACTTTTGTCCTGATAATAATATGGGCATCAAAAATAATTCAAATACCTTTACCTCAAATATATCCTCGAGCGTGTGAAACGGATTTTAATTTTTATTCCGTTAAGCATAATTGGCATTAGCGCCATTAAAATATAAAAAAGAAAAAGTCATTCAGGTAGCAAACTACTTTCAAGAATTTACTCGGAGCTAAAGAATGATGTTCCCTGGGAAGATTACTCTGTAATACATTTCTTCAAATCCGAAAGCAGGCGGAACAATCTGCACTCTAGACGGAAATGGAAATTCGCGTCGACGGGAATCACTTCGACCTGAAGGAGTCTCCTGGAGCGCGGGCGAAACTGTTCTCTCCCAAACAACCGGGTGAGGAATGAAATCTTAGAGCAACAGTCTTCGAACCTCTTATAAAATATTTGCCACTCAAGCCGAGAGAAAGAGAGGGTAGGCGATCGATGTATGCGTGGACGGAGCCGACCTTCGAGGAACCACTCCACTTCCTCCATCCATCCATCGAGTCTATGTGGCGTGCTCCGGGAGGGGGGGGCGTGGTGGGCGAGGACCGAGGGAGCAGGAGGCTAACTCGCCAGGGGCAGGGATTGAGGGGGCGGCCCCCTTACATCTCCTCGGGCACTCCCGCCCCCTGCGACTGCCAGAACCGACAATAGGGACAGAATTAGAGGCAAGGTCGAACGGACGGATTCCTCCCATGCCCCTCCCACAGTTCGCGACCCCAAAAAAGAATGATAGACTAGTAAATTGGCACCAATCACCCCTTTGAAGACTTTTCCCTCTCGATGGCTGGCGTCCAAACACCGCCTGCCACACGCCGCCTCCAAGGCAGGCCACCGTGCATTTGCTCCGGCAGATTAATTCCCCCGGTCGAGGGGGCTTTTGACCGCCGCCCTATTTTCGGCCGAGGGAAGAGAGGAGGGTTTTCCCGAGACCGCATTGCCACTGCCGAATTATGAAATGGGTAGGCCCTCGCGAGGTGGATGGGCGCGAGAGCGATTTGGATCCGCCGCTGGTCGTCACCGCAAGGCAATCAATCCTCCCTCCCTCATTTATCTGATGCACAGCCCCCCCTCCACCCGTGATCCCCCCCTCCCTCGCGGGCGCCTTCGGGATGCCGGTCGTGCAAAGCGTCTTGCTTCTTTGCTCCTCGCATTGCTTTCCCCTTACTCCTCGTCCTTTGTGATTCACTGAGACCCTTGCATCCTCGTGATTCCTCCTAGTTTTCATTCCTTTTTTCTCCTGTAGTCATTACATGTCTGAATGAAGGGACTAACGAAAGTACTCTACATAGCAAGTACCCACTCATAATTCGACATCGGCATAAATACCCTACGGTCCACCAAAAAGGCGGTGTTTGCCAGGGGGTTGTAGTGCCAAGTGCAAAGGGTAAGTGATAAGAGAGGATACGAGAGAGGAAGGGAAAAAGGGAAATAATCAGGACAATCTATCAAGTCACGTGCAAATTTATACTCATGCTGGAGGCAGACTTAATTCAAAATGAGAGTTTATTCACCCATGAAATTAGTTATTTGTTATGCGAACAAAATGATGTGGAACTGAATAACAGCCGCTTATACGACAGGCCTCCTCCACGACAAGAGCAGTCATGTCAAAGAACAGGAAAGTAAGAAGGGGGAATTACACAAATACATGAAGATGCAACTCTCGTGGTCTTCGCCCCCAAAGACAGGTAAGGAATGTGACGCACCGCCTCTGGCATCGGAGGCGGCGGAGAAGCTTGAAAACGACAAAGCAGGGCAAGCCATACGAGACTACATTAATTAAGTGGCATTCAAATGAGGTCATGCGGAAAGAAAGGGTTTTGACAACAACACACAAGAGGTTAGTAAAAGTGCATGCAATTGAGTAGAACAAATTATTCCCTAGATGCTGAGGGTGGCAAGTGGGATTTTTGCCGTCTATAACCCTGTAGTTAATTTCCAGTATTTAATATTTCCCACATGTGTCCTTGGGGGAGGAGACCGTTGTATGTTGCATGTCAATGTGGTAGTGGAATTTCGCCTTCTTACTTTCCATATTCTAGCTTGCACGTTATTGGATAAATTTCTTACTGCATCCTTAGGTGCAATTATTTGTTAGATGATAGTATATGTATTTGCATGCGTGTAATTTGAAAGGGTTTCTGCATGAATATATACGCCACTGTGAGCAAAGGTTTCCATGGATGTGTTGATTTTGTTCGTGGTTTTGTTCTGTTTTACGGGTGGTGACCTAACACCCCCCGCCACACGCCCCTGCGGAAGCCTGCGGGGCATTGTGTGGATGTATTATCAGTGGAAAGAAGAAGTTCTTGAGACTGTTGGAGCTGGTTTCTATTTCCCGAATGTTATACACATGATCAAAGCGACCAACATATGTTGGAGTGCAAATAATTTGCGCGACCTCGGGGCTTAAACATGTAGATCTGAATTTAGAAATAATTTTGTCCGGCTATCCTGTTCCAAAGAAGTTATCACAGCCATATTCATGCTTGAAAATGATTCATCATCTCAGTTTGAAAGTTGTATTAATTTTGTCAAAATATAAACTATCGATTATTATTTTGGCGATGGGAACCCAGAGCGCACACAAATCCGTCCGGGGAAGTGCGTCCAAGGAGAGTCGGCTGATGGAACGCCTCGAGTTCGCGGTGTTTTGATTGCGCTTTTCGTGTTCCACAGCGATTGAGCGAAACATTACTCGCGTTACAAACAAACGCGTCGTGAATCGCGCCAACGAAAAATAAAATGGCGTTCTGAAATATGTTGTTAATACCGCCGATGACAATATAATATATATATTTTTCAATACCCACCCTTTAACGAGGAACGCTTGCTGCTCGATTAACGGACGTTGGATGGAAGAGATACGCTTTCGTTGAATTTGAAAAACCATTCGAAGCGCCATTCGTCCGGAGAAATGGGTCACGTGATTGAGAGGGCAGATTCCGTCGGTGTGGACCACCCACACCCCGTGAGCAGGTGTGGGTGGTCCCGAGGAGGCCATCCGTGTAACCGTAAACGATTCGCCAAACACGGCAGTTTGACGGAGGAAGGGGGGAACTATATTTGAAAAAAGATTACACCTTAAACCCATTCTCTGAAATATGTGCTTAGCTCAAAGCAGCACCGCATCCTCCGAAGGGATCCAAACCCGCCGTGCCTCCAGGGTTTGCTCAGTTCTCGATGGATTGGTGTGATCACACAAGATAGACCTAAATTAAACCCCTTGCTCACATTTATATGAAAAAAAAGTTCATTAGGAGAAAAAAATTAATTAAAATATTTGTACATATACTAAAAAAATCTATCGTTCGAAACATTTCTCTTCGCTTTCTTCAGATAACCCTTACAAAAGTTACATTTTCAAATACCTTAGAGGGATATATTCTACATTGGAATCGAGTACGAAGTCCGTTGGGAGAAACCATTATCGCACGTTTGAGGGCATGTCACGGTAGCGTTTGCACATTCATATCTCTACAGAGGAGAGAAGATATCACCTCCGTGAAATGAGCGATAGATATTCCGGAAGATATTCCGGGAGACGATCCGGACCCTTGTGTGGTTTATTCTCGAAAGACACTGGAATTTTCAATTCAGTCCAGAAGTATCATACATCAGTTTACGCCATCATCCTTCGTTTAATTATATGTTTGGTAATCTACCGGTTAAGGTAGGTTTATGGATGGACACAACTACCAACTAAATATTTTCCTTCGTTTAATACACAGTTTAAATAAATAACTAGTTTACATGTCTAATAAATTATTATAATTAGTCTAACAATCAGTTTTAACTGATGCTAAACGACCTCAACATCGAAGGACGCACCCTATGGCGAATCCAACTCCACTGCAAATTTAATCCCTTGAAAAATTCCCATTAGATGGTGACGTCATGGCCAGACTTTGGGCGGAACCAATTCTGGCTATTCCCGTCGCCTCCCTCCCGACGCCGCCGGCCGAGGAACGCCGATGCCCCCCTCCTCCCCAGGGGTGGGCTTCAAGAGAGACGCTTTCGGAATCGGCCTTCGGGAGCGGGGCATGGGGGGGGGGGGATTCCGTCCGGAGTCCGCCTCTCGCGGCCGATGGCCACTGGTCCGCCCGGGACGGAGGCAAGGCGCGCTGGAAGGCGAGGCGGGGCGCGAAATGAACGTGCGACGGGCGGCACACTCGATTGGCGCCATTTGGGGTGTGAAAGTGGCGGCGAAATATCCCACGGGGGCACGGAGCCCCAAGAGTCCCTCTCCCTGCCCCCGCGGTCTGATCCGAGGCGGCCACGGGTCGGGGGAATGCCGCGACGGCCCCTCCCCTCCCGATATATAAATACTCGTCGCCCCACTCCTCCCAGCCTCCCCCCTCACATCAATCCCGAGAAACACGCGAAGACGCACGCCCGCCGTCCCCCCGCGTGGGCCGCCGCCGCTATTTTTAACGGATGGCGGATAGCCGTGTGATTCCGCGGAGTTGACGACCCCTCTCGGCAGAGGCGCGGCTATCTCGCGAATGTGATGCGGGCCCCGCGTCGGTGCATTCCCAAGGGAGAGGGGGAGACACCCCCTCAAGGCTTTAAAGTGCCTCTGCGTGTGTATGTGTAAATATATATATATATATATGTATATATATTATTATTATTATTAGGTAATCTACCGGTTAAGGTAGGTTTTTGGATGGACAAAACTATCAAATAAACATTTTGTGACTCCCCATCTTGCAAACTAATCTATATCAGGTCCCTCTTCATCTCGGTGTACTTTTTTCCTCCCTTCATCCCGTCCAACATCCCTATCCTGTTCCTACCCTTACCTCGCTTGCCCAACATTCTCCCCTCTATTACCCTCTTCAACATTCCACTACCGCTCAATACGCCTTTCATCCATCTTCCCTGCCTCCATAGGACCTCCCTCAACAAACCCCTCTCCTCCCCCACCATCTCCAGCACTTCCTCATTTGTTTTCCTTTCGGTCCATTTCACCTTCTCCATTCTTCTCCACACCCACATTTCAAAAGCCTCCAATCTACGTCTATCCTCCTGCTTCAGCGACCACGTTTCCGCGCCGTACATAGCTACGCTCCATATCAGAGTTTTTACGAGTCTTGTCTTAACATCCCTACTCAACGTACCCGTCATCAACTCTCTCCTCCTTGAGAAAGCCTCCTTGCCTAGCGCAATTCTTCTCCTTACGTCCCTACCACTTTGACCGTATTGGTCCAAAACACTTCCGAGATATGTAAACTGTTCTACCAGCTCCATTTTTTCCCCGCCTATTTTAATATTTAGCTTAGCTTTTTTCTTTCTGGAAAATCGCATAACCTTTGTTTTATTAATATTGATTCTCATCCCATATTTATCGCACTGAACCTCCAATTCACTCAACAATGCTTGCAACCCCTTGGCTGACTGAGCAACTAATGCTTGGTCATCAGCAAACCTAACCGATTTTACGAATTCCCCTCCGACTTTCATTCCTACCTCCAGTTCTTCCCATGCCTCTTTAATCATTTCCTCTACAAATACGTTGAACAGTACCGGTGAAAATGGGCAACCCTGCCTTACACCTCTTCCTAAGACTGCCCATCCGGACTCTCCGTTCCCCACTCGCACCTGAGCAGTCTGAGACATGTACAGGTTGCGGATCAGTCTCCTGTCCCTCCAATCCATTTTTATTTTCTGCAATACACGCATTAATTTTTCCCAATTCACTCTATCAAACGCTTTTTCGAAATCTACAAAACAGGTAAAAACGTCGTGATTGTATTCTATATTCCTCTCGACTAGTGATCTGATTACTGCAATGGCATCACGCGTACCTTTTCCTTTCCTGAACCCAAACTGATCATCCCCTAAGTAATCATTTGCCTTACTCTCTATCCTTTTCTTCATGATCCTGAGAATAACTTTAGCTGCGTGGGATATCAATCTTATTGTTCTGTAATCCTCACATGACGAAGCCTTTGCCTTTTTTGGAATAGGAACTAACACCGATCTCACAAAATCTTCCGGCCAGATTCCTTCTTCATAGATACTACGAATCAGTCCATATATGGCTTTCTTCCCACCTTTCCCTAACCATTTCAACATTTCTACAGGAATATTGTCCACCCCCACAGCCTTATTTCCTTTCATCTCCTTTAATGCCCTTTCTATTTCATCGTCGAGTATGCCTGGACCTAAGCTATCTTCTTCTACGTTATGTTCCTTTTCTGTGTCTAACCTTGTCGGCCTAAGTTCTTTACCATACAGTACTTCTATATATTCCTTCCATCTCTCTTGCATTTTTCCTGGTTCAGCTATTATTTTACCCCATTTATCTTTAACTGTTAGCACAGATCTTGCCTTCTTACTTCCCGATAAAAACTTAACCTTACTGTATAGAGCACCAATTTCACCCTTCTTCTGTAAACTTTCCATATCCTCACATTGCGTTTTCCACCATTCTTCTCTTGTTTTATTTGTGGCCCTTCTCAATTCAGTCTTTAACCCTTTGTACTTCATTTTGCCTAACTCTGTGTTTACATTTTTCCATCTTCTTCTCTCATCCATCTTTGCAATAATCTCATCCGTTACCCATGGTTTCCTTATCCTTTTCCCGTTAACGGTTCCTATAGTGTCTTTAGCGGCTGCTAATATCCCTTTCTTGATACATTCCCATTTTTCTTCAATAGTACTCAGTTCTTTACCGTCATCCATCATTTTCTCTACAGCCAGCTGATACTCCTTCCTCGTTAATCCATTTTCTGCTTCTAAATTCCATTTCCTAACCCGCCGTCCTTGCCTTATCTTCTTGAAACGAACATTACATTTCATGACAACTAAATTGTGGTCAGAGTCCGCATTCGCTCCTGGGAAACTGTGCGAATTTATCACACTGTTCCTAAACCTGTGCCTAACCATAATACTATATAATCTAATATATATATATATATATATATATATATATATAAATTATATAAATATATATAACCATAAACACAGTAATCAACCCGAAGGTCGGTTGTTTAGTTTGTGGTAGAGTTCACCCAGTACTAAGCCCGACGGCGTGTGAAATTCACACATCAGGGTAGGGGGGCCAGTTCCTTTCCCTTTCCCGGTGATGGTTTCCCAGGAAAATCTGGTACCCGAAAAACTATACAGCTTGGGTAGAGCTGCAGGTGTCCAGAGTGCCCTGCCCGGGAATGGAACCCGGGATCCTCCGGTCAGTAGTCCAACGGGACTACTGACATACGAAGAGAGACGCGAGGGATGGGAGGTGAAGACAGCTTGAAAACATCAAAGGAGGGCCAGCATTACTGTAACGAGCATATTATTGTCGACGCTGCGTTTCTCTCCACCTATCCTCCATTCCCTGAATATCATATCCCTATCGAATCATCCATCTATCCGTAACCTGAGCAGTCGGTCACCCCTCTTAATACGTTATTTCCCCATCGTATCCTTCATATAGTTACGGTTTTCTCTGCCATCAACACACTCGTAT
Source organism: Hetaerina titia (assembly GCA_037158775.1). Taxonomy (NCBI): domain Eukaryota; kingdom Metazoa; phylum Arthropoda; class Insecta; order Odonata; family Calopterygidae; genus Hetaerina; species Hetaerina titia. The sequence continues at coordinate 103,074,933 of CM073776.1, forward strand.
ATTGATTAACCAGCGGAGTCGTCAGACGAGAACCGTTTGAATATTTTCGATGGGTAATTATAAAAAACAGGTGAGGAGAATCCTTGGAGTGAGTCTTACGTTAGAAAACGATAGGAGGGATGCCTCGGCCTGGGAAGTCATTAAGTGAAAACACTCTTCTGCATGATACCCTGGATGCCGTCGCAAGGGCGTGAGGATATCCACCACCCGTAAAACAGAATATAGTGACACGCAAAGCCAACAAATTCGTCTCAAGCTACCCCCACAAAAGCGTATGTATCCATACAACTTTTTGCAACTCACACACATGCAGATATACGAGTATTTACTATCAACAAGCATACACATGCATCGAAGAGTGCACTTAATGTCTACGCAGCGTTTAATCTTGTCCCGACTTGTCAATAGAATGTCTTTATCATTACTATTGTGACTTCGATTTCTTACTATTGCGATTCCTGATTGCCCGTGGAAAGGAGGAGTATTCGTAACTGTCTGCCCTGGAATCTATTTTTCCCTTATCTTTTTATCTTTATGATCTGACCTACCTAAGTATTGTGGGGCTATAGTAATGTCTTTAGTGCCATTGTTGAATTGTCTTCGAGCTTGTCAGAGAGATATAGGGGCATCATCGTTGGCTGACTCTCCTTCCGGTGGAGTTGGAAGGGGCGCTCGTGACTAAAGTGATTTGCAATAAAAGGCGCCTTTCAGTGATGGGATGAAGAACGCACATACAAATGAATGAAACTTGACTGCGACGCCTCCCGCGGCGTTTGCGGAGCCTTTCCTATAGTTGCCGCGTTGAAGAGAGCGCTCCTTCGCTGCGGAAGACGCTCGCCGTCCAGCGAAACAACCGTTCATGTCGTAACCTTCTAGTTAAAGTGTTTGACGACCGTTAAGTTTACTCATGGAATGCTTCTTCTTAGCACGTTCAATTATTCAGAACGCAATGAATACTCATGAACATCTATTAAGGATCCTCACATCGCAAGAATTAAAACGACCTTATTTTTTATCATTTTGCAATGAAAAACCACGAATCCCTGTTGAGATTATGTTTAGAATATTTACCTCTCGGTCATTTCTTTTGGCCATGATCATTGCCATATGATTTTAATCATCGCTTGGAACTTAGAGATATTCGGAAAAGAGGAATAAAAACTATTGATGCAGCTAGCTTCCTAAATGTCTTTTGAAAGTTGGTGATAAGCGGAAAAAGCGTTGGCAGCATCATTCGATACTAGACTTTCACGCTCAAGGCAGTATCTGATGAAAAAGAGGCAAATATTTGAGGTTGAAAAAATGCTTTTCGGCACACTCCGATGCAAGTGGTGAATATATTCATGCATTACGAGTGTTTTAGATGCTGCACGGAGCACCACGAGCACCCCCCACCCCCCTTCCCGCATCGCCAAGGTGACGCGATAATTTCGGATGCCGGTGGGTGGCGAGAGGCGTCGGTGGCGCCGCCAGTGAGCAGAAGTTAAGTCGGCCCTCAATATTTCCTCCTCTCACGGGAAGGAAGATGAGTTATGAGCGACCGGGGGGCGGGGGCGGGGGGGCAGGGGTCGGACGAGGAATAAGGCGGAGGGGGGAGGGCGCACGCAAATACCCTCGGGCGGCGGTTGGGCCCTCGCCCAGACCACCGCCTCCGGCCCACGCCGTCTCAAGGCGTCACGGGAAGTTATCACTCCCGAAACCAGGTCCAGCCGGCCGGGCCTCGTGATGGAGGCGGCAAGGGGGAGGGGGGTGGGTCGAACCCCCCTTTTACCCCACTCCCCCAACCGCACGGAGGTCATTCCACGAGTACCCTCACCCATGAACACCGAGTGCAAGTGTCTCCCCTTATGGTCGTCCGCTGTGATCCGCAGAAAAACACTCTTTGACACCGGGCGAAGATATACTCCACGTGCGTATCATTCACATCTCTTCAATTTCCTCGCCTTCGTCTTGTTCTGGTTGTTCCCGTGTGATGACGTCCTGGTCTTCGAAGGCAACATTGAGGACACAGGGTGCCTGCAAAACCTTAGAGTCGACAAATCGGGTGGAAGGAAAAGGCGTACAACTTCAACCCCCTCCCTAGTTTGGAGAACATTTATTTGAAATTACCATGGAGCTCCCGTAATTCGACTCGGGGTACGGGCTTTATAACATTTAAATAGATATTCGTAAAAGTTGCAGTTATTCCCAATCAGTTTATTGATGGTCGGATGAGATTCGCACCCAAATCACTGTCTCCAACACTCCATCCCCAATTAAATAGCTCCGCATCCACCTTTCTTGCCTCCTTTGGATTTCTCCCAACAATCTCCTCTCATCCCCGCCATACCTGGTTTCTTCCTGGTTAATTTACCTTTCCGTCCATTTAACCTTCTCCATCCTTCTCCATACCCACATCTCAAAAGCCTCCAACCTCTGCCTATCATATTGCTCCAGTAAACATGTTTCCGCGCCGTACAAATCTACGCTCCACATAATCTTTTAACGAGTCTTTTCTTAAAATTCTTCCTCAACGTCCCTGTCATCAATTCCCTCCTCCTTGTGAAAGCCTATTTGCCCAACGAGAATATTTTAATTATATCGTATCCTTACTGCTTCGATAATCTTGTTCATAAATCTCCCAAGATAGGTAAACTTAATTAATTACGAATTAGACGAATCAACCCTTGTTTTGAATCAAGTCTTCCTCCAGCATGGACATAAAGTTTCACGTTATTTGATAGTTTTTCTGCTGAATGTTTTTCCCTTTTCCCTTCCTATCCCACACCATCCCTTATTCCAGTTACCCTTCCCGCCTGCTACTTGCACCGCCTGTCAAACTTTTTTTGCGGATCACGAGATATTTATGTCAATATCAAAGCGGTTACGCCTACCCTAAGTTTTGTCCTCCTACTTCGACGTTTAACCTAGCCTAATGCAATTCTCTTTCCACTGTGGCCACCTTGGTCCAAAACTACGCTATGATAGGTAATGGCTGCAAGAGCTGAAATATTCCACTATTATTTTAATGTTTAACTTAGCCTGCTAACTGGCGGGCTTAACTTGTTCGTGGGAGCAATGATAATTGCTCCTGGTAGGGTCATCCATGCCCATACAGGTCGAAGGTTAGAAGCCAGACGAAAAGTATTCCGCGCAGCGTCTGTTCATAAGTGAGGCGGCTGCAAAGGCGTCTGACTCCAGTCTTCGATTGGCCACTGAGTGAACACACTATTGAAGAAGCCAATTGGAAACCATCTCACGAATTAATAATGGACAAAACCAAGTTATGTGTAAGACGTACACACATTATATTTGGTTCTTTCCGAGTTTTGAGATAAAAGGAAATGGAAATTAAAAGGTAATGTAATGATGAGGTGAGGTCTTTTTTGCCCTATTTATTTATTAACTGTAGGTATAAATGTATTGCTCTGGGAGCTCAATTTCTGTAATTGAAAATTCTCATTAATTATATTTTGAGTGTTTTCGATTTCTCCATTTTTTACATTTCAAAATATTTTCATTGTTTATTTTGTGATGAATTCTGAAAATAACTGGACTACTTCTATTTCCAGGGATTTTGAGAAGACCCAACACGCCATGCGAGAAACACACGCCTTGCATGCTTTTGGCACGTCCTTTGAAGAAATCAATTGCCTCCCAGAGTTCTCTCTATGGAATATCAAATCAAATCGAGAGATGCGGAGGAGAGCGGTCAATTCGAATTTAAATCCAATCCGCTTTGACTTTCAGATATTTGAGACGTCATTTCCCAGTGTAAACACACCAAAGCTGCATTTGAGGCATAAACGTGTGGAAATGCAGTTGTTACATTACTTTTGAAACTGTACGGAGTTATTTTGAGTACATTGCCCTTCAACAGAGTTAACAAACATTCGATCAGGAATGAGCTATAATCATAATTGAAGACATTTTTAAAATTTTGTAAAAAAGGAGATAAATATGAAATTCATTACATGCTGACATCTATTTATGGTTATTTTTTAAATTTACTGGACGATTTGAGTTTGTATGTAGTGTAATTGGAAGAATGTAGGGTTCAAATGGAGGTTGACACTGATATTGTTTCAAATAATTCAGAAAATCACGTATAATCGAAAAAAAAAGTCGAGGTAAGGAGATTAAGAGCGTGTTACTCGCACGCACGCGACACTGCACGCGCATGGGAGAGGCCCCCTTCCTGCAGCATCCTCCAGCGAAGGGGGACGTCCCCCGCTCGCCCCCCGCCTCCCCGAACCCCCCTTCCCCGCTTCCCGTCAGGCAATCCTTCCCGCGCTCACCATACTCTGAGATGTTTGCTTCGGAAAGTTGCCAGAATATGCCTTAATAAGGTGTAACTGGTCGCATTGCTTCAGACAAATAGAGAGGAACGGAACCACATCTGTCACCTCTTTGAATATACATACGTCGCTTACACAAAGTTACGAAGGCCATAGCTACGAAGTTGTATGAATAAATATTTATATCCCACTGCTATGAGTGAGTATTATCAAGGATATACAGCATACGTTTGAAGATGTAGCGGTACTTAGTACGTATTCAAGCTTCTTATTTTGCCGAAAATGTTGCTTTAGAAATATATATATATATATATATATATATATATATATATATATATATATATATATATATATATATATATACTTTTTTGGAAAACCCAAAAACGTGTAATGTAAATTCACTGATAGTCATAACAAACAGAAACCAAAACACACAAAAGAGGGACTCACTGGTTCTCGAAATTTCGGTGGTCCAACCACCTTTCTCAAGAGGAATTAGGAACAGAACTGTGAGTTCTGAGTGAGTTCTGTTCCTAATTCCTCTTGAGAAAGGTAGTTGGACCACCGAAAATTCGAGAACCAGTGAGTCCCTCTTTTGCGTGTTTTGGTTTCTGTGTTTGTTATGACTATCAGTGAATTTATATATATATATATATATATATATATATAAAATTGTATATACATATATATATATATCCCTCCCATGAACTACAACCTTGTCGTGGTGGAAGGGCTTGTGTGTTCCGAGGACCCCTAGCGCTGTGCTGGCGGGAGTAATAATAATTACTCCTGGAAGGGTCACCCATGCCAGACAGACGAAAGGTAGTCCACGTAGCGTCTGTTCCTCAGTGAGGCGGCTGCAATGGCGTCTGTCCCCAGTGGGGCGACCATTAAGTGATGGTGTCACGTTAAAAACACTATTGAGGAAGGAAACGGGAAACCACCTCAATTATGATTCAAAAGAATATAATGATGGGCACTATAGATAATATGAGTCCTGGCAACTACGGGACTCGGCCCAAGAGGCCGTGTGTCGTGCCCGGCAGCGGGAGAGGCAAGGCTTCCGCGGTCGTCATCCCACGAAACCCTTGCGGGGAAGAAATAACTGCAGCAGGACAGAAGACTCAGAAGAAGGCGAAAGTAGTTAGAATAGGAACCTGGACCGTCAGGACAATGTTGAGGAGAGGCAAATTAGAAAATATTAAGCGAGAGATGGAAAGAGGTAATATAGATGTTTTAGGTCTCTGCGAGGTGAGATGGAAGGATAGCGGGGATTACTGGAGTGACAATTATAGAGTAATATACAGCGGCGGGGAAGAGAGCCAACGAGGGGTTGCCGTAATTTTAAATAAAGGGGTAGGAAGAAGCGTAGTCAACATAGAGCAAGTGACAGATAGAATTTTACTCGTAGAGATTAAAGCAGAGCCGACGAACTTGGTCATTGTTCAGGTATACATGCCACCGAGCAACCACAAGGAGGAAGAAGTCGATAGGATGTATGATGAGTTAGAGGATATCATCGCGAGTGTTCCTGCAGGGAAACTTTTGATAGCGATGGGGGATTGGAATGCGACGGTAGGCGAAGGAAGAGATGGTGGTGAGGTGGGGGACTATGGGTTAGGCACGAGGAATGAACGTGGGGAGAAAGCGATTGAATTCTGCAGGAGACAGGGGTTAGTCATCACTAACACATGATTTAGACACCACAAAAGGCGTAGGTATACATGGAAAATGCCAGGTGACTCAGAAAGGTATCAGTTAGATTATATTATGGTTAGGCAAAGGTTTAGGAACAGTGTGATAAATTCCCACAGTTTCCCAGGAGCGGATGCGGACTCTGACCACAATTTAGTTGTTATGAAATGTAATGTTCGTTTCAAGAAGATAAGGCAAGGGCGGCTGGTTAGGAAATGGAATTTAGAAGCAGTAAATGGATTAACGAGGAAGGAGTATCAGCAGGCTGTAGAGAAAATGATGGATGACGGTAAAGAACTGAGTACTATCGAAGAAAAATGGGAATGTATTAAGAAAGGGATATTAGCAGCCGCTAAAGACACTATAGGAACCGTTAACGGGAAAAGGATAAGGAAACCATGGGTAACGGATGAGATTATTTCAAAGATGGATGAGAGAAGAAGATGGAAAAATGTAAACACAGAGTTAGGCAAAATGAAGTACAAAGAGTTAAACAATAAATTGAGAAGGGCCACAAATAAAGCAAAAGAAGAATGGTGGAAAACGCAATGCGAGGATATGGAAAGTTTACAGAAGAAGGGTGAAATTGGTGCTCTATACAGCAAGGTTAAGTTATTATCGGGAAGTAAGAAGGCAAGATCTGTGCTAACAGTTAAAGATAAATGGGGTAAGATAATAGTTGAACCAGGAAAAATCCAAGAGAGATGGAAGGAATATATAGAAACACTGTATGGTAGAGTACTTAGGCCGACAAGGTTGGACATAGAAAAGGAACATGACGTAGAAGAAGATAGCTTAGGTCCAGGCATACTCGACGATGAAATAGAAAGGGCATTAAAGGAGATGAAAGGAAATAAGGCTGTTGGGGTGGACAATATTCCTGTAGAAATGTTGAAATGGTTAGGGAAAGGTGGGAAGAAGGCCATATATGGACTGATTCGTAGTATCTATGAGGAAGGAATCTGGCCGGAAGATTTTGTGAGATCGGTGTGAGTTCCTATTCCAAAAAAGGCAAAGGCTTCGTCATGTGAGGATCACAGAACAATAAGTTTGATATCCCACGCAGCTAAAGTTATTCTCAGGATCATCAACAAAAGGATAGAGAGTAAGGCAAATGATTACTTAGGGGATGATCAGTTTGGGTTCAGGAAAGGAAGAGGTACGCATGATGCCATTGCAGTAATGAGATCACTAGTCGAGAGGAATATAGAATACAATCAGGACGTTTTTGCCTGTTTTGTAGATTTCGAAAAAGCGTTTGATAGAGTGAATTGGGAAAAATTAATACGTGTATTGCAGAAAATAGGAATGGATTGGAGGGACAGGAGACTGATCCGCAACCTGTACATGTCTCAGACTGCTCAGGTGCGAGTGGGGAACGGAGAGTCCGGATGGGCAGTGTTAGGAAGAGGTGTAAGGCAGGGTTGCCCATTGTCACCGGTACTGTTCAACGTATATGTAGAGGAAATGATTAAAGAGGCATGGGAAGACCTGGAGGTAGAAATGAAAGTCGGAGGGGAATTCGTAAAATCGGTTAGGTTTGCTGATGACCAAGCATTAGTTGCTCAGTCAGCCAAGGGGTTGCAAGCATTGTTGAGTGAATTGGAGGTTCAGTGCGATAAATATGGGATGAGAATCAATATTAATAAAACAAAGGTTATGCGATTTTCCAGAAAGAAAAAAGCTAAGCTAAATATTAAAATAGGCGGGGAAAAATGGAGCAGGTAGAACAGTTTACATATCTCGGAAGTGTTTTGGACCAATACGGTCAAAGTCGTAGGGACGTAAGGAGAAGAATTGCGCTAGGCAAGGAGGCTTTCTCAAGGACGATGGAGTTAATGACGGGGACGTTGAGTAGGGATGTTAAGACAAGACTCGTAAAAACTCTGATATGGAGCGTAGCTATGTACGGCGCGGAAACGTGGTCGCTGAAGCAGGAGGATAGACGTAGATTGGAGGCTTTTGAAATGTGGGTGTGGAGAAGAATGGAGTAGGTGAAAAGGACCGAAAGGAAAACAAATGAGGAAGTACTAGAAATGGTGGGGGAGGAGAGGGGTTTGTTGAGAGAAATCCTATGGAGGCAGGAAAAATGGATGAAAGGCGTATTGAGCGGTAGTGGAATGTTGAAGAGGGTAATAGAGGGGAGAATGTTGGGCAAGCGAGGTAAGGGTAGGAACAGGATAGGGATGTTGGACGGGATGAAGGGAGGAAAGAAGTACACCGAGATGAAGAGGGACCTGATATAGATTAGTTTGCTAGGTTGGGAGTCACAAAATGTGTATTTGATAGTTTTGTCCATCCAAAAACCTACCTTAAACGGTAGATTACTTAATAATATATATATATATATATATACATATAATGTAAATTCACTAATGGTTATAACAAACACAGAAACTAAAATATATAAAAGAGGGACTCACTGGTTCTCGAATTTTCGGTGGTGCAACCAGCACTTCCTCATTTGTTTTCCTTTCGGTCCATTTCACCTTCTCCATTCTTCTCCACACCCACATTTCAAAAGCCTCCAGTCTACGTCTATCCTCCTGCCTCAACGACCATGTTTCCCGTCCGTACGCCAAATAACAAAGTTTTCATGAGTCTTTTCTTAACCTCTATAATCAACATCCCCATCATCAACTCCCTCCTCCTTGAGAGAGCCTCCTTGCCTAGCACAATTCTTCTCTTTACGTCCCTACTACTTTGACCGTATTGGTACGAAACACTTCCGAGATATGTCAACTGTTCTACCTGCTCTATTTTTTCCCCTCCTATTTTAATGTTTAGCTTAGCCTTTCTCTTTCAGGAAAATAGCATAACCTTTGATTGCTTTTTGATTTGATTGATAGCATAAGCATTAATATTGATTCTCATTCCATATTTATCGCACTGAACTTTCAATTCACTCAGCAATGCTTGCAACCCCTTGGCTGACTGCGCCACTAATGCTTGGTCATCAGCAAACCTAACCGATTTTACGAATTCCCCTCCGACTTCCATTTCTACCTCCAGTTCTTCCCATGCCTCTTTAATCATTTCCTCCACACATACGTTGAACAGCACCGGTGACAATGGGCAACCCTGCCTTATACTTCTTCCTAACACTGCCCATCCGGACTCTCCGTTCCCCACTCGCACCTGAGCAGTCTGATACATGTACAGGTTGCGGATCAGTCTCCCGTCCACCTCAATGTACATACATATATATATATATATATACACAAATGAAATACATATTTACTTCAAAGGTAAAATTGTTTTTTAAAAGCCATGTCAGTCCAAATTTAAGTAAAGGTTATTGGATATCAGTTAAACTTTCTTTAGAGTTTGAATTCTGAAAAATAGAACAAGATGAATTTTGAAAATTTACCGGAAACCCACCTGTCGGCGAGCGGCGAAATATCGATTCCCATCTTGTAGTAAAAATCCTACCACGCATAATCTGGATCCACCTGTAAGTTGAACAGCACGAAATTTAATGTTTAAGGCAACACCTGGTAGTAGGAGGCTAATCATTCTCTAATGGATAATCCTTAGGAGCGGCATGGATCATATCAAAAAAATGTATTTATCGCCAAAACATCATCCGTTACGCGGAGTCACTAGTAGGATTTTTCAGATGACCTTAATGCTATACAACGATGGTGCGACACTTGGCAATTAGAATTAAACTTAAAAAGGAACGTAGGTGAGTTTTGGAAAAAGAGCAATTTCCAACCGAATGCTACATCCACTGCATTGGGAACACCGAAATGGAATGGAAACTCGATTAAATACTTCGGTGTTACCCTCACTCACGATCTCTTCTGGGAGAAAGGCATACTTGGGAATTTGTGGAAAATCCAACAAAAAATTATGGTTAATCAGAAGAGGTATGGCTAATCAGAATAAGACTGAAGTCCTCTTCTGATTCATTCCATTCCAGTCAAAGTGTAATTTTATCTTCCGATGTTTAGGCTTGATTTAGAATATTCTGCTAGTACATATATGGGATCCTAACGAAGTGAATTAATTGCCGAATCGGATCGTGTGCAGCGTAGAGGAGCTACATTTATAAAACGTTGCTATGATAAACTCATTGGCGTATCCAAAATATTAGAGCAGCCAGGATGGGAGTCACTCACGGAGCGAAATTGCTTAAATTGGAAGAATGTCTCTTAAGCAGTGATTTTGAAATTGTGTTAATACCCCCATCGTACCACGGTACGAGGGATCATGTTAATAAAATTGGAGAGATTAAGTGTAAAACGCATGCATTTTAAATGTCTTTTTTCCCCCTTAACGATTGGGAGATCAGAATAACATTGTTCGTCTGCGGTAGGATCATGTTAGGGTCAAAAGTAGTCTGGTGTGTAGTTACTTCCTGCCACACACCACAGCGGCAGCTTGCAGGGTACTAAAATACCTAAAATTTATCTGGAATATAATTTATTTTATAATACAGATGCCAGTCGGTCACCTTGATCATTATTCATAAAATTATCCGAGTTGCCTTGAGCCATGAAGTGTTTGCGGTGTTAAATGGATTCAGGTGTTTCTGAGGACATTCGATGTGGATGACCAGCAGGCGATGCGTCCCCGGGCTGTTGCACACTCAGCTAAGCGGATATCGAGGAAATCTCATTCTCTGTACGCGGAGTACGTACATCGCTTCCATATACTCAACAAGACTACCGACTAAATATCGTTACCAGAGTATGTTATCGTATTGGGTCGTTCGATAACCACGCTGAAAGCTGACGTCAGGTGACTATCGACCAATATCCTCTCAAATTAATGGCGCATTCACACAATTTTATGATATCTAGAGGAAATAACGTGGGCAGTGGTTTCTGCCTCGGTATCAACTCTCTGCATGAACTCATCAAGCAGCAAGCTTTACCATCGCCACCACTCATCGAACGCTATCGCGACAGTGAAAATACGATTCTGTGACCGATAGCCTGGAGACAGAATGGCGCCGCCAGAGAACCCCAATTTCCGCTCGAAATTCATGTATTCTTCTATTTTTCGTCCCGCTACACCAGCTTCTTTAACCTCTATGCAAAGAAACTCGCCCCCTAAGAGTCGAACCAATCGAAAACGCCGTTCTCGAGTTCCTCTTCGGTTTCGAAACGTTGTCCACCGAGACACTGTTTCAAGTGCAAGAAGAGGAAGTAGTCGCTAGATGCAAGGTTAGGTTTGTACGGTGGGTGGTCAATGAGTTCCCAACGAACCAAAAACTCTCGTCCACTGGACATTCTCTGTGGTGGCCGCTAAGCATTTTCGGATACCCATCTTGCACACAATTTGTGGTATCCGATGTTTTCCGTGACAATATTGTAGACAGTAGTGCGTCCAAGTTGAGGAAATTGTTCAGCCAGGCCATTAATCGTTAATCAACGATCGCATCGCAGTTTTTGTTCCACTTGCGAAACAATTTCATTGGTCGGAATACTGGGCCTGCCACTTCGCACTTCATCATGGACATTTGTTCGTCCATTTTTAAAATCACAGTACCATTGTCTAACCTTTCTTTCACTCATAACTGTAGGTTTATAAACTAGGCATAATTCCCGATGAATTTCAGCAGCCGACAATCCTTTTGCATACAAGAATCGTATGACAGAACGCACTTCACAGCTGGCGGGATCAACGATTGTCGCGGACATTGTTGTTTGCATGCACGGACAAGCAAACGAATTCTGAAACAAAACAAATGCTACTATAGCTTCTCAATGAATCAATAGATGGCGCTGCAGGAGCAAAACTGTGTTCTGAAGCCCCAATATTTAAATATAAGCAAACGGCTTTTATTTTATGAATATGCCTCGTAAATATATTTGCATGCATGTAAGTTGAAAGGATTTTTGCATGAATGTATACGCCACAGAGAGCATAGGTTTCAATAGATTTGTTATTTTTGAATTTGGCCTTGTTATGTTTTAGAAGTGGTGACCTAACAAAGTTTGAACAGAAACTGCGAGAAGTTTCTGCCAGAACATTTGGTAGATTAACGTGGTACATTCCTATAGTGAATAGTAATTGAATTACATTTTGGTTCACGAGAAATCATGGACTATGGAGAGTGAGAACTCTGGAGACCATGAGCAAAAGAGCCCCACCTGAGGGCCGCACCGATCACCTGCTGATTCCTTCCGCATCCGCTGTACCCATTCGAGGGTTTTTCGAAGGACGAGGCGAAAGACCATTGGAGTGGATGGGCATTTCCGTCACCCGGCGCAGGGCGCCATTGTTTGAAGATGAAAACTTGGGGGGGGGGGGGGGCGACATTTGGAGCAATCCCTCCCCGGAGTCCGCGAGGAGCCTCGTGGCACGGACTCTAATTTTCAATGAAGGAGCGGAGACTGGGGCCGGGACTCCGAACGGTGGCGATGCGACCGTGGGCGCTCCCGGACACCACCGGGGGAAATCCATCGGGGGTCACACAAGGGGGGGTGTTTAAAAATAGCGACGGGAGTGAGAGGGGGTCGACTCTCGTGGCTTCGAGGGGGGAGGGGTTTCGCGATCTGAAATATTATCACTCTGCGGCGGCGGCTGAGGGTACCGTCCCGTCCCACGTCCGAAATAGACACGCCCCCCCCCCCTCATACTCCCATTCGCCCCACCGTTGGAGAGGGGGGGGAGGCGACGAGTGACGCGCCAGCTGATGCTTGGGGCCCAGGGGAGAGGTGGGGTGGGGCGAGGGTGCGATCCCGTGAATGGACTGCGGGCGGGCCACAACGGCCGTTGACGCGGGGGCGGCGGGCGCCAAAGAACGACGGCGGGGTCAATGGCGGGGCCTGGAGGCGGGGTGGGCGCCCCGGAGGCAGCTCAACCAATTAGCTGCGATGATCAAAGCCTCTTTTATTCTGTCATCATTTTGAAACTCCGCATTCATTAAGGAAACGTCGTTTCTTGACGAGTCGGAGTGTGCGTTGCATTTCGGGCTCTGATACTACGCCACACGAAGCGCGGGATTTGCACGCAACGGACATTTGTTTAAATTGCTCATCGCGTACTTAGAACAGTGCAGCGCAAAAATAATGAGTCGTTGAGAAAGTAAGAATTACACTCACACGTTAAAAAAAAGAAACACCGAAGATTTATTTAAAACACTGTGAACTTAGACAGCCACGTCAATTTCACTTTTGATTTTCAAACTCTGACTACCCAAACATTTTAAATATCGTTAACCAATAAAAGTACGCTTAAGAAACACACGCAGACACTTAGAAAACTGTGCCTAATAATAAGAAAAAATGTATTTTTAATAAAGTAAAAAACTATATTAAAAATAATGCATGAAAATTGTTCTCAGAGGTTCACGATGACTGAGTCACCGAAAAATGTTGAGGAAGCAGTTTAAGACGAAAGTAGGAAGCACAAGAGGGTTCTCGACGGTAGCAAATAAATTCCAAAAACCGCACTTTCAATTCGTCGGCTTTTGACGCTTTGCATGCAATTTGCCGTTCGTCCGGAGATTAAATTCGCGAGAACACTTTGACGAATCGCACCCGAATTATTGGCAAATGCATTGAATCGCTAAAGAATGCACTTAGGGATTCATCAATTTGCGATAAATATATTTTGTTCAATATAGTTTCGAATTTTTCAGCTGATTTTGAAGTAGTATTTAGCGATAACTCCCACAGTGAGCACGGTAATTAGATTTCATGGAATACGAGGCATTCACTTGCGTCCGCCTTTCAAACTTTTTCCGCAATCGAGCTGAAGGCGGTTGCTGAGTTACCTGAAACACAGTACTTTATATTTTCCCAGAATCCACTCAGCATTTAGTCACATATGATGTAAGAGATGCACATTGACTACTTGCACCCACGTGCATTTACTTGCAATGCCTATTGAACGACGTTTGTCTTCGGAGAGGCATCCCGTGACTACCGCGAGTGCCCCCCAACAGGGGGGGAGGCGACCCCTTACTGCACCCCCCCTCCGCCATTTATACTACCAACGCTCAGTCCACGCCGACTTGATTCGGGGATTAGCCCCCATGGTACTTTTTTCAAACGGCCGGAGCTCCGTTACTCGTCTTCATTCCAGGGCTGCTGCCGGCGGGTTTTTCAACGATTGGGTTGTGATCGCTACCGAGGCGAATGGAGTTTTGCCAATGCAAATATTTCATACTTGTTTCAAGGACTCCAAAAATATCGTATAATAAAATGGAGTGTTAAAAAAACGTGCGATCCGGAGAGGGCGGACGTCGATGTGGGATGCTTAAAGATGACGCAAGCGTATAGAAAATTGAAGTCTACTCTCTACATCTTCATAAATACCCTGCGAGCCACCAAAAAAAGGTGTATGGTAGGGGGGAAGTTTATTAGTTTGAAATTCCTTAGTTTGCTGCAACCCTGGGACTCGTATTGCCATCTTGTCGTCATTAAGGGTTACATTTAGATTTGTCTCAAGAGACATATTACGGTTTTGCCTTTTTTTAGTGTGAATACAACTACGAGGGTTGTCCACAGAATAACCTGCGATATGCTACGAAAAATACATTCTAATGGGTACAGATAATTTATTGCTTTCATCCCAAAACTACATACCAGTATTTTTAAATATATTTTGGCCAAACAGATTTGAAACATTTGTAATATCTCTGGAATAGTTTTCAAATTCCTTCAGCATAAAATCCTGGCGCCTGGGATCGCAGCCGACCGATATTGGCATCATAAAGTTCCTCGTCAAGACGAGCACATAACATGCAGTAGTCTTAACTTTTCAGTCGTGTTTCCATGCGAGACAGTTGTACACATCTGTGGAATTCTTTCTAAAGAATTCGGATATCGTGAAACGTCGGTTTTCAAGAAATTTTCGTCAATTTTTAGGTACGGTTAATTTTTCAGCACAGGCGAGTGGCCACTTCTGTCATCATTATTGGCATTAATCTCACTCTTAAACAAACGAAAACACAGACACACGAGTCTTCTCAATCAATGAGTCAATCAATCACGTCTGGTCCGTACAGAGCACAAATTTCCCAATGATGAATGCCAGCAGCTTTGAAGTTTCTATTCAGAAAAACCTTATTTATGAAGAAATTTACAATTGGTGGGAATTTCAACTGTATTGTCCATTTTGACTCGACCTTGTAACCACTGCAGCTGGGGGCGTACTGACCTGCGTCAAAGCAGCGACAATTCGGCTCCCGCAGCTAATGGTCACCCTACTCGAGGACGGAGGTTACTTTTTGGAAAGACCTCGTACATTGTTTGGCCAGAGAGTGGTCCAGCCATTCAATGGCTCGTTGAAATACTCAAATTGGTATCGAGTGCTCATGTAGACTTCATGTCTCTTCGGACACACACTTCTGCAAAGTATCATAACATTAAAGCACCCCAAAACTATAGTGAAACCATTTATTTCAAAAGTATCATGGGTATGATCATTATATCCTATTATTATTACGTAATCTACCGGTTAGGGTAGGTTTTTGGATGGAAAACTATCAAATAAACATTTTGTCACTCCCCACCTAGCAAACTAATCTATATCAGGTCCCTCTTCATCTCTGTGTACTTCTTTCCTCCCTTCATCTCATCTAACATCCCTATCCTGTTCCTGCCCTTTCCTCGCTTGCCCAACACTCTCCCCTCTATTACCTTCTTCAACATTGCACTACCGCTCAATACGCCATTCATCCATTTTTCCTGCCTCCATAGGATTTCTCTCAAGAAACCCCACTCATCGCCCACCATCCCTGGTACGTCATCATTTGTTTTCCTTTCGGTCCATTTCACCTTCTCCATTCTTCTCCAAACCCACATTTCAAAGGCCTCCAATCTACGTCTATCCTCCTGCTTCAGCAACCACGTTTCCGCGCCGTACATAGCTACGCTCCATATCAGAGTTTTTACGAGTCTTGTCTTAACATCCCTACTCAACGTCCCCGTCATCAACTCCCTCCTCCTTGAGAAATATATCCTATAGTATAGTATATATTTATATAAAAGTATAAAAATATATACTTATATATTTATAAATGTATCATAATAATCATTCAAAAGTATAATGTCGGCCTCCTGAATAAATAACCAAATTTTCAAAAATAATTTCCAAAGTCTGAAGATAATACTGTGTTTCTGTTACTATATCAAAGGTGGCACCACTAGAGACGCGAAAAAACATTTCGCACTTGACAACATAGAGACATTTACCGAAAGGAAATAGATTAAATTTGTAGTTGTGGCATCTTGCGAAATGCTTACCAAAATTTTCATAATGGTTATCCATGGCGGGGTATACATTCACTGCCCATTCATACATTGATTCATCAGCATTGCAATCTGAGCACTTGGCTCCACGGCCCTCCTTGAGGCCGTTCGCCTTCGTTTCGCGAGCTCAGGGCCACATGGGACACTCCTCCTGCCCTCTGATCGCATCTCTCGACCAAGTAGGATTTTGCTTAAATCGCATTTAATTGGTTTATTTCAAAAAGCGAAGTGCCGTCAAAAAGAAAAAAAAACGATCAATATGCTGACTTTCATGTTTTTCTACCGAAATTAACATCAATAGTTTTCCATGCATTTTATTCATCACATTATTTGATCAAAGCATTTCTACGATATTAAAAAGTTAATGATTTAAGTTATGTGATTAACATAACAAGTTTCATTTTTAGGTCAAATCTCGTGGTGCTCAATGTAGAAAATTTCACTAAATGGCCGGTGCGTTTCTCGCCGATCGCTAGAGTGGATAGGAACTTAGGAGGATAGGAACCCTAGGAAGGCTAGGAAGATTTGAGATGTCATGTCATTTTTCCAAGGCAAGTACCCTGCTGCAGTTCCAACCTTTCCACGCTCATCCTTTCCACCTCTTTCACCCGACCAAATCCCCTGGTAACCTCTCCTCGCTCTCAACCCGATCCTACTCAGCTTCCCAACACTCAATTCACACCCACTCAGAATGGAACTGATACCAGCTCTCACCTTGTCCCAAAATCCCCCTTCATTTCGCACCTAGAAACCTCCCTTCTAACCATAATTTCAAAGTTCCTCACTCAAGAGTACAGTGCATCCCTTATATGAATCCTTAAAACAGATCTAGTTCCATGTCTCATCCAACTTCTAAATGGCCTGTAACCTTGTTTCCTCTCCTCACCACCTCGAAGTTTCCTTCGATGGAACTGCAATAGCATCCATCCAAAAATCCTTGAGCTCCAGCAAATCACGGAAACTTTCTCTCCGGACGTTCTTCCGCTGCAGGAAACTAAATGAACCTCCAACCAGTCAGTCGCTTCTTATCCATAGCTACAAAGTTTTCCGCGAGGAGCGACCAGGACGCAAGGGCGGAGGAGTTGCTATCCTCCTAAAAAACTTACACCAAAAGTCTCTCAAATATGCGCCCCACCCACCAACACCTTGGAACTAGTCGGCATCAGCATTAAGACCAGGGAAGGCAGCCTAAACATCTGGCCTGGATATTCCCCCCCCCCTGTCGCCCAAATTCCCAAAGGATGGTCTGGAGGCCTTATCCACTACACTCAGTGAATACTGGGAGGCGACTTAAACGCCAAACATATGGCCTGGGGCTGCCGAACCAACTCAAGTCGTGGTTTATCTTTGCACCTGCCTCCTCTACTCACTTCCCTCCCAACCCTCTATCACCAGACATCCTTGGCCTAGTACTCCCATTCCTCCCAATTTTCACATTCTAAACGTGGACAACACTGCCTCTGACCACTGTCTACTAGTCTAGCCACTCCAGTTCTGTCCACAGAATAGAGAGGATTAATGACCCCCCTTTCCACCCAAAAACCCAACTATTCCTATGTGCCTATGATACTGCAATAGCTTCCCAAACCTTCTGTCCAGACACTGCGGCCTATGACCTCCAGCACCTTGATCTTTTGGAGGAATGGGTGGACCCTTGGGAGTTAACCATAAACCCAGAAAAATACTAAATAGTTCATTTTGGCCGTAAATGGAAAAAAAACATGCACAACAAACCTTTTTTATGGGAACGTCCAAAATTCCTTACACAAATTCTGACAAGTTTTTTGGTGTTATACTAGACAGGAAACTAATATGGCATAACCATACTGTTTATTCAATACATAAGGCAAATGGAGCTCTCATCTCAATTTTCCCTCTACATAAACACGACAGCCCCCTTAACCTAGATACAAAAATCACATTATACGAGTCCTCGATCCGACCACCCCTCATACGGTTACCCTGGTTGGGGGGCTATTGCAGCGACCCATATAAACGTTAACCGAATATTCCAAAATAAATCAATTCGAAAAATCCGAAAAGCTCTCTGGTTTATCCGCAATGACTCCCTCCAAAATGACATAAAGCTACCGGACATTAGAACATACATCCAAAGGAATGACGTTTCCTTTTCCAAATCCCTAGTACACACGTAAAACCCCCTCTTAGAAAACCCTTGGTCACACGACAAGAACCCCCATTTTCAACACAAACGCCCTAAATTCTCACCCATGACAAATAACCTTTATTAACATCATCGGTCTGGTCTGGTCCAAGGCAAATTAGATTGCCATCCTTGGGACTTGTGTGCCACCTGACTTTGTCTATCTGCAGATGTTAGTTTTAATAATGATAAGTAAGTGTTTTATTATTGCACATGAATAGATCGCTCGCTGTTAAAAATCCATTTAATTTAATGCCTCCACATTTTTTTGCGAGCACATCGTAGAATAGTACTTTTCCAAAGTAAAATATTATGTCAGTTGTCCATAATTTGGGGTTAAAAGCCAAAGGAAGCCCACCGCGCAATAAATATAGCCCCGCTCATCCCGCGAGGGTGGGTTTTTCCAGTGGCTGGCGTTCGACTTGGCCGCCGCGCTCGCCGGCCGAGGCCAGGGCCGGGTGTCGGCGTGCGTCCCCCCTAAGAGGAGGGGGGTTGGAGCATGGTGCGAGGGGAAGGGGGAGGCGTGCGTGGCCGTGACGCCATTCGGAGAGGGGCGTCAGGCCAGCGGGGGGAGGCGGGGGTGGGGAGATCAACTGCGTTCCCTTTCGCTGCCAGGGGGGAGGGGGTCGGAGGGAAGCGCCCTAGGGGTGGTGCGATCCCCAGAGGGACTTGCTTCTTAGGCTCCATTGCCGGCCACGGATCAAAGTAGGCGGGGCCCGAGGGGCCATGAATCACGGGTCACCCTCCCGAGACGCCAAGCACACGCTCCCCCCCCCCCCAGGGGCATCCGACACCCGTCGCGGGACATCCTCGCGACGGATCCTTTCGGATTTGGCGCTTCAGCGTCATTCGTTGGCACATTCTATGCAAACACTGTTGGTGATGGAGCACATTCTTTCACCCGGAAGTCGATAGCGGCTATTAAGAAGATATAGCGTATTTGATCCGAAATTGCGCAGGCAGCATTACTTTCATGGGGTACGGGGGAATTACCAGAAACGATGTATAAAGGGCGTGCATTTAATTTTTCGATGTTTCTATTACAGATTTCAGGCGATCTTTTCACTTGACTGGCCGAAATGATATTCCGATACTAAATGCTATGAACTACTCCTTAAAATGAAATAAGTGGGCTAATTAAGTACGTGAGAGACAAGACATGGGCATTAAATTGGACGGACCGATCTGCGAGTCAAGAGGAAATTGTGTAAACTTTCCATCTGCCACGCAAACCAATCCACCCACACACGCACGCACGTACGCGCGCACCTTAGAGGAGGGAGTCTGCCGCCCGTGAGCCGTTTCGAAAGAGACCGACATCGCAACTGTGTCGAAATTGGGGAAGTCAACGCAATCATTCTGTCTCTTAAAATTGAAAAGCTTGCGAACAATTGTTACTAAAGTATGAGTAAAAAAATGATTTGATTACTTTGGCTTGCCCAAAAATCTCACACAATCTTTCTGCAAATTATTTTGGTATAACTGGGTCCACCTGACGACACGAAATGTTTTCGTGATTGCTTGCATTTTTCGTGGATAGCCAGTGTGATCAACGGAGTTCTCCTTTTTGTATTTGATGCTCAACCTAAAAGTGAAATGAATCGCCACTATCCCGTGGGTTGTACGAAAATTTCCCTCCCCGCATTTTCCCCACCTGTCTTGGATCGCCGCCACGCATCTTTCAAGCCTCCCTGCAGAGTCAAAATGCCCACAAAAGCACAGGATTCCTCGCGAGATAGTCCGTTTCATATTTTCATTCCGTTGCACGCGATTTCATTAGATTTCTCACTCGCTCTGCCGTACTTCTTTTCTCCTCACTTGTTTAATCTTTTGGCTCCATTTCAGCGAATTAAAAAGTATCAAAACTCGACTGAGGAAGTCTTCATCATTACGCAGACTGAAATTTCAGACCATTAGGCTTGGGACAGACTTGGTTGACTGATACCGTTAATGAATAAAACATAAAGTGCAAGCACTACCGGCTGAGTTGGCTGACAGACAGACGACAATGGTCTGCCGTCCAGAAATGAATTCTGATTCATGCGAAGAAGAATGCGTGTTCAGGTCATTTCGGAGGATGATATAAAAACATTCTCACTTGTCACGTCATCATTCGAAACGACGATAGAACGGTGGAATTAACATAAGAGTCGCTGTAGAACTGAAAAGCGCAATAAAGGCATTTATGTGAATTGAAATTCCAACCAAGCGTCACAGTTTTGGTGAATGTTAATTTCACTTGGATTTATTTGAATGCTGCAAGTCACCTTAGAAATAAAGCTTCAAAGTCGCTGCAGATTATTGCCGTATATTTTTCATTTTTGCCCTCATTTCTTCAGTTTGAGCTGAAATCACAGTGATGTCTTTTTTTACGGAAGCCGTGTAGGGTTCGGTGGAACTGGACTCCCTCTCGAAATTAAACCTTCCTCTTCGGGTTTTGGCACTGTCTTCGCGACCCCGTCGAGATCTGCGAGCAGTTTTGGTGCTCGCCGTGACTCAGGGCTCATTTGATCTTCGCTCTCGGACTTCGGTGCAGTGCAAATGGCTCTCATTTTCCTTCAGACTGGATCGCGTACACGCTTCAAGTATTTTACAGTTTCAGGAATCCTAGAGTGCATTCTCTGCTTCCGTGAACCAGAGATTCATGAATCCCGTACATGTCTGGACCTTCAACTTTCTTCATGGATGCCACAGCATTTCTCACATCTTCAGTCGTTACTTCAGCTGCTTTGAATCAGGCTAAATCTGTTTCGGATAAATTCTTTTTCTCTACTTTGCTGAGCGTCGCATTTATTACTCGTAGTTCGGGATAAACACATTTGTTAAATTTTCTTATGTTTTTCTCAAATCGGTTGGCTTATTCATTTTCGAGGAGTCGGTGCAATATATTTCACAGATATTCTGATTTTTTCAAAGGGGATGGATTTCCGGAGAAATTCCTGAGGGCGGTCGTCGACGATTCCTCGAACGAATTACTTTTTTCTTATTCTCTCTCTGATTTGCTCGCTCGTAGCATTTGAGTGCTTGCGGGTATTTCCGTTTGAAATTGCCTTTCCCTTACAATCGGTGATCTATCCGTTAAGGTAATTGTTGGATGAACACAATGTTGCACACAATGTTGTTGAACGCTACCAAACGGCACGATAACATATTGCCTTGCCTCTCCCAACAATACACGACACAGCATCCAACACTAAGTACACTAAGACCCCCTTCACAATTGTGCACGCCTAACCTATCCATAGAGAGGCAGATTAATCGCAGCTTTGGAAGGTTCTTCCCATGCAATTCCCATCCTCTCAAGAGCCGGAAAGTTTATTATTCGCAATGGTGGCTGCTGTTAAATGGTGTAAACGGTCTTGTTTGGAAGAGGTTCGGCGAGTTTTTCAGCCCTCGATTCTCTGCGGTTGGTTGGCCGCCAAAGGACGTTTTACTGAATGTTCTAGGCACGTCCATCATTTTCCAGTCAATTCTATTCTCCTGTAAATTCAAATTTCATTTTACCGGTGATTACCCAGCTTTGGTAATGACACGAAGTGTGCATACAACGACTCAAATGTTTCGGTCCCACTCTCCGTCGTCTCTGCCTGAGCTCCTTGCGCTCAACTGGAGCGACTCCGACGGCGAGGGACCGGCCCACCCTCGACCCATGCGGACGAAACCCAAAGCCGATGACCCATTTATTCTTCCAAGTATTGATGGGATAATTATTCACGCTCACTCAGGAGGCATGGGGCGAGGGGGGGCATCGGGAACGACTCGGGGTCAGACGGGACCCGGGTGGAGCACTCGGAAACACTTACACAGGAATATTCTCAATGATTGTATCTTCACTCTGGCAATCAATAGTGGTCAATAATGCAGCCGCGCGGGGTCGGAAAGGAGAAAGAGGGAGGAGTTAATGCATTCAGGAACAGTGGGGAATCTCCCTCTCAGAGAAATAGGGTATTAAAAGGCCTCAAGAGGTAACTTTCGAAGATAATTCTAATAAATATTTATTGAATTAAAAAAAGCATAGGTACAGTAATTGATCCGAAAGTCGGTTTGGCAGGTGAGGAATAATGGAATTATATTCTTAAAGAACAAATCTTGTATTCCTATATAATAATATAGAAAAAGTTAAGAGAGATATTAACATGAAAATAATTTTACTTTCTCATTATATATTTATTTTATTAGGTAATCTACCGGTTTGGGTAGGTTTTTGGATGGACACAACTATCAAATAAATATTTTGTGACTCCAAACAAAACCCAATCCAGCAACCTAAACTACATCAGGTCCCTCTTCATCTCTGTGTACTTCTGTACATTATATATTAACTTTTTTTAATGAAAATATTATCATCAAACGACGCTCCTCACTCATTTAATGAAGCAAATTAGCAATATATTGGGAAGAGAGAGTGAGTGAGAGAGTTCTTGCAATTGCTCGATGGAAGCAGTGTGGGATGCACAGTCAATGGGCGAAACAAAGGAAGAGGAGTGCGAGATTTCGACGCGCGGTGGTGCGGGGGCAGGCAGGCGCTCGGGTGGAGACGGGGAGGAAGGCGCGACTCTCCCGATTGAAAACTCACCAAAGACCGAACCCACCCGCCCCTCGAATACTTCCCTTCATTGAGCACCCAAGAGGCGAGCGTGGAGCACGCAGCGCCCCCCCCCCAGGGGTGTCGGGCAGCCCCGTGGTGCCTCTAATTGGCTCCCGTTCCACTCGAACGCCCCCTCGGAGCGCGGGGCGACGTGCCAATTACGGGCGCACCCTCTCGCCCATTCTCCCGAGCACGCCACCCACGAAAGCACCAGGAGTGCTCGAGAGAGCGGCCCTGGTGCTTCAATCGGGAGCACCAGGGCCGCGGCGCGCGAGATGAAAAGGTGGCGAGGATCCGTTGGATTTCCTCGCCGGGGATCACCTCTCTCTCTCTCTCTCTCTCTCTCTCTCTCTCTCTCTCTCCCCCCCCTTCTCCTTCTTCCGATCACTCGGAAACATTTCTCTTCACGCATCGCCACGGACGCTGAATGAAAACAAATACGCTTTCGTTGGAGCTCTCTGCCGGATCAGTACGAAAGCAACGGGGTTAAACGGAATAATGACAACATATCAGGTTACTTGGAATATCTTTTCTCAGGGCAGTCGTTTGCAGTAATCTTGAGCACTAATCGCTCGCGAGAAAAACATAATTTTAAATCTGTCGGTTCTACTCTTCTAATCCCGCTAGTCCATTTGCAAAAGGGACCTGCTTCCTATTCGTGCAAAGATTTAATTGGCGATTGAGCTTTCGCTCTGCGTATCGATATTTATTCCAATAATCTAGATACAGTTGATCACGACAACGTTTTACAAATCTAGTTCCTCTCCCCTTCACACAGTCTAATGCAACAGTTAAGGGCCTCGCCAGATTCCCACATCTAATGGCAACACATTCTGAATGAGAGCACTATCGAAAGAATCGCTCTTTTTCCCATCTCATTTCCTGAGAGCACTTAATTATTCCTAATTTGTCGCTTACTCGTCCGTGTACTCACTCGTCTCTGTTCCTCGTGACACATGCTTTTCCCAAAAGTGTGTAAAAAATTATTTGACACTTAGACAACCCAGTAATAACCTTTTCTAATATAACATACGTTTTAACTACTTATGCGAAAGGGAACAATTATGCAATTACTGCGACGATGCAATACGCAAAGGGATCATATGCCCTTCCTTTCGTATGGTTAGTGGTGAATGGGTAAACCACTCGAGCGCCGCCCCCTTATGTGTTTGGCATGAAGGTTCTGAAGCGAAGGCAAGCGTTTCTGACGGCGAGTGAAGTCTTTTCTTGAATTGCTAAATCAACATTTTTGAAATCGGTTTTACACCATTCCAGAGGAAATATTCGCCATTTTCGACCATTTATAGAACTGATTTCCAAATGAATACTTTTTCCGGAGGCAGGAAGTTATCACCGGAGTTTGTTGCCCTATATGCAGTAAAATTCCACGTTTGCGGGACGAGGCTGCCTCTACGGATTCGCGGTCTCGTTCCCTCTATTTGTATTTTTGTAGATTGCTCACACGCCATCGGAACGGCTCTCCACCCACAATGCTGAATCGACAGTCATTCATAAATAGAGCAGAGGCCCACGAGGCATTAAATGCCGAAAAGTATAGCAAAGCATCTTAAACATTAAAATATTTCAATTGAAATAAAGCGCACAAATAATGTCGCTAAAACCAATTAGAAGGCTACAATTATGATTGAACATATGGCGCAGTAATGCTATCTAACTCAAACTGGCGATGTAACTTCAGCAGCGCTAGAAATGATAGAGGCCCCTCTTGATATATATCTTCATTGATGATCTGCGTCCCCAGTTTAGCACTAACCTTGGATTATTTGTGGACGGCACAGTGATTTACAGAGGCATAAGGACACATTCGAGCTACTCTCTAGAGATTTCGTTCACATATCTATCTACATCTACACAATGCCTCTTAAGCCGCCGTAAGGGCGTGTGGCGGGGGGTGTTGGGTCACCGGTCATGCATGCACATTCCCAATCATGAAACATCTACTCGAATATTAGTTTGGCCATGCGCTCGAAAAATGTTGATCACACGAAAGAAAGTACTTACATGCAACAATATTCGATAGCATGTGTCCTGGTAGATTAATATTAGATTGTGGTGCTATTAAAAATATGGGTTTATTAAATTCGGAATAACATGCAGGATATCGACAAAATAGGTAAACTGCCAATTTTAATTATCTCCTACGCGATTGCTGTCATATCTATTTTGATCGATAATGGTCCGAGGAAAAAAGGACGTATTTAAAAATATCCGTTCTACAATAAATCTCCCTGGTTTTACGTTGGTGGGATGATCTACCTTACTAAGTCGGGGACTGTAATATGTCTTTAACCTCCTCGGATATTTAAGCTGCCTCAAATTACCACAGTAGCTTTAACCTGTATCAACGGTCAACGGTCAACTAGTGGCTCCCATCCTAATTCTTCCAATAGTGTCGTGACACTGCTGCCCTGTTCATAACAACTTTTCACAAACCTAGCTGCTCTTCGTTGCACTCGATCTAGTTTCGAAATCAAGCCTACCGTCGTGAGTACTGTAAGTAATTACGTTAGAATTAAAAACCTGAAGACATGCAGCTCTAATGTTTTGGGGAAAAGGAAGACCTAAATACGATATGAAGATACGAATAGATACGCGGAAAGCTGCTGAAATCGAAAACTCAATCACTGATATTATTTATTTACATAAACTTCGTTGCAATTAGGCAATTTTCCTGGTGGCAACGGTCCAGTGTGATCACTGGTCACTCTTACAATGCACATACTATACATACATACACAAGAAGAACAGTTATGAGACAAAATGCTCGTATATTCAATGACACTTTTAAGATTACCGACCTCTCCTTTACCATCACACAAGGATTAGGTGTACAACACACGAGTACATACTACGCACCGTCCATCGCCACACTTCGTCCGTAATCACGTACTCTTCAATTTCATATACCGTTCAAAATCGCGTCCCGTTAACACATTATTCATAGCACAAGTACATACGGTTTTATCACGTACATTTCTCACTCACACGTTACGGATAATTTTTTTAAGGAGAGCATACACCTCGTTTTAAATTTATTTAATGAATAAGGTAAGGACTTAAAGATATCCTCAGGTAACTCATTCCATTCTTTTATTCCACGATTGAGGAAGGAGTTTTTCTTAATGTTTGTTTTGTGCCCTCTATGTTTTATTTTGAACTGATGGTCCTTCCGCCCAATGTAATTTGGTTTGTCTAATCTTTCTGAGAGCTCCTCCCACCCCTTCTCTTTATTTACTATCTTGAACATCCCACATAGCCTGTTCAGCTTCCTTCTGAGTCGGAGCGGTGTCCATCCTAGTGTCTCTAACATTTCTGTCACACTATCTGTCCTGATATGTCTTCCTAGAGCGTACCTAGCTGCCTTTCTCTGTACTTTCTCAAGCTTATTTACATGCACCTTTACCATAGGGTCCCATACTGTTGTTGCGTACTCCATTATTGGTCTTACAACTGAAGTGTATGCTAATTCTTTAGTGGATTTGCTGCTCCCCTTTAGGTTCCTCATGACCCAGTGTAGAGTTTTAAAAGCCTTACCTGCCACCTTATCTATATGATGTCCCCATTCTAAGTTAGCTGTGAGATAGACACCTATATATTTACATTTCTAAACTCTTACTAGATTTTCACCTAGCAAGTTATAATCTCTATTTTCCCTTCTCCTTTTCCTACTAAATGTTATTAGTTTACACTTTTTTGTGTTTACACCCATCTTATTATTAGTAATCCATTCCGATACTCTGTTTAGATCATCCTGTAATATATCACTATCCCTGTTGTCTTTTATTTTTCTATATATTATACAGTCATCTGCAAAGAGACGAATGTTACATTCTGCTTCCTTACCTATGTCATTGATATAGGATAGGAACAGTATCGGGCCCAGTACACTACCTTGGGGGACGCCCATCGTCACTATTGATTCTTGAGAATATTCTTCTCCTACCCTGACCCTTTGGGTTCTCTCCCTGAGAAACTCTTTTAACCAGGACTTAACTCTTGGGTCAATGTTCATCTGTCGTAATTTATTTAGTAACAGATCATGTGGGACCGTGTCAAAAGCTTTTTTAAAGTCAATTACAACTGCGTCTATTTCTCCTCCATCATCTATTACCTCAGCTATATCTTGGCATAGACCTAGTAATTGTGTTTCGCAGGAATAACCTTCTCTAAACCCATGTTGGTACCTAACCAACCAGTTATTTTTTTCCCAATAGTTGCGCATGTATCTAACTATTATTTTTTTGACTAATTTACAGACTACTGAGGTCAGACTTATAGGTCTGTAATTCTCAACCTTCGTTTTATCGCCTCCTTTAAAGATTGGTATAACACTTGCTTTTTTCCAGTCTGAAGGTGATTTACTGTTGTTAATGGTGGCATAGAAAAGTGATCTAATGTATGGAACTATAGCCTCTGCTCCAAATTTTAAAGCATCGATTGATACATTATCAGGCCCAACTGATTTATTTTTTCTTTGATGGCGTATTAGTCTAGAGATTTCTATATCAGTGACCTTTATATACTCTGCATCGTTCGAAACGCAGTTCGTTAACATCCTGTTGTCCTTGTTAATAGGCCCGTCCACCTTACTGTTTTCGTTACTTTCCTTATAGGGTCTAGAATACCACTTATTTAGTTCTTCCGCTTTTACCAGATCATCTAAAATCCTAGTTCCGTCTTTCTTTACAATCATGACTATGTCTTCCCGGTTATCCTTTTTCCTTCTAAGATATTTGTGGAATTTGTTTGTATTTTTCTTATCTAATATATTAACTAAAAACTTTTCTTGGGCGTTACGTTTTTCAAAATTTAAATCCATAATCAACTTTTTATATTTAATCAAGTTTCGAGAGGTTGTATTCCTACGTTTATATGATATCCTTACTTTCCTTTTTAATCTTCGTATTGATCCATTATAATATTCTGGGTCACTATTGTGGTTTATCATTTTTTTGGGGACAAAGTTCTCCAATCCCTCATGTAAAATACTTTTAAATGAATTCCATATTTGGTTCAAATTCGAACCTTGCCCTGCCCACCTTGGAAAATTTTTAGTCAACATAGTTTTGAACCCATTCGCGTCCCCCTTTTTATAAAGCCACACATACTTTTTTGCGAATCTCTTTGGGTTTGGTGGTGACCACTTTAGATCCATTGATAATACGGAGTGATCGCTCAGCCCGGGTATAATCTCGGTGGGAACATCTCCGTTATTGGGCCTTAAAAGAAAAACGTCAAGGACATTTCTTCCTCTAGTGGGTTTATTTACCAACTGTGTGAAACTTTCTTCATGGATTATTCTATTTGCAGCTTACTGGGCCCTCCCGCTCCCCGTCCCTTTACCGCCCCAGTCCACCCCCGGTAGGTTTAGGTCCCCCGCTATTAGGGTCCAACTGCCTGGTTTTTCCGAGCATAAATCCGCCAGGGCCTCAAGAGTGCTCAGGTCTTCATCTGGTTTCCTATATACTCCAATTATATTGAGTGCTCTGCTATTTTCCGGATTAAGAATATTTACACTTAGGATTTCAAAGTCTTATTTCGCCACTACCAAGTTACTCGAAAACCCCGTCTTAATACAGATGAAAAAACCCCTCCTCTGTCATTTCTATCCCTTTTGTACACAGTAAACCCCTCTGGAAAAATTTCACTTGAATATATATCTTCATTCAACCAACATTCAGTACCTACAACACAATCTGGCTTACATGCCTCGAGTAATGTGTGAAATTCATGCTTTTTATTCCTGATGCTACGACAGTTAACCTGAAGAATCTTTAAGCCCTTACCTTTGTTAGATCTCCTGTTATGTGGAAACTCCAGCACCAATTTCTCTTTGCTGCACTCGAACTCCCCTAAACCGCCTTTAGCATTTTCCACCCTCCTGAGTCTCCATGGAACATTTTCTGGAGCCTCTGTAGACTTATCCTCGTTTGTAATTTCATTTGACGACGAGGCAACACCACTCGATCCTGACACTAGTTTTCCTTCTTATTCAAGAACACATTTATGACATTACACATTAACTTAAATCATTGATCATGGAACTGGAAAAGGTTCAGAGAAAATTGGCTAGATTTGTTCAAATTTGCCGCGAGAGCAAAGTGAGTTTGAGGGATACTTTAGGTTGGGAGACACTTGAATCACCTTGAGTGCACGCAAGACTCTAAGCCCAGAGAAAGGTAAAGGGCGACTGAGTTTTTTTGCGACACAGAGAGAATTACTATTGCCGCAAATTTTATTGATAATACAACAACAGTTATAACATAAGTTATATATCGTCACCGACGGACTTCATGACTGTTATCTATGGATATGATTAATTCTTTATGAGTATTTGGACCGGAAATTCAACAAATGTTTGCAGAAAATCATATGAGTTCAGATGTGAGTTTGAAAATTAACAGTTCATGGTTAATCTCAGTACGTCCTTAGTGTTTCATAATTCTATTTATTAGGAAATAATTTACCGAAAAGTCAGATTTGATGGAGGAATTTATTTTGAAGGTTCATCGGTGAGATTGGCTTTGGAAATGGGCCAAATGCCCGTTACATCAGCCCCGACCCGGATCCACGTCTTTTAAAGCGTAGGAGAGAGAGGCCGGGGGCTCACGCCACTGCCCCCTGCCACCCCTGGCGGGGGTGAACACGCAGGGGCGGCAGCCCGACGTGAAACACAGTCGTCGGATGATCCGTTTCCTTCGGAAATCAATAAAAAAGAGACCTTTTCTTTTCATTTTTATACTTTGAGGAAACTAAATGTTCTTCTTTTATTACGCACGCACAGCTGCGTGCGTGCGCACGCATGAGTGTTTTGAATAGCGCTCCCTCGCCGCGGTGAACGACATTAGGTCGCCGTGGGGCGGCCGTAAAAATTAAAGCCTCCGCCACATCACGTATTTCTATATTTATTCCATCCGAATAAACCGAACACACGTTTTTGTCCGTTTTGGATGTAGGTAAATAAATAAATACACACACACATTATACATATTAAAAACAAAGACATAATTGTAAATGATATTCGCATATATCATTCTTGTTTCGACGGTTTTTCCTCCGCGAACGAAGATTTTTCAATTCTCGTGGCGTTTAATAGTGTTTTTAATAGCCATCTGCTCTGTGTCGTGGCTTATCGATATTTCCTCCGATAGTCCCTACACAAGTTAATGGAGTATTTCTGGATATTAAAAATATCTTCAATAAAACCCCGCACAAAAAATTGTTTCACAGACTTCAATGCTATAGTATCCAGGCGAAAATAATAAATTGGATTAGTGACTTCTCGTGATATCGCAAACAAATAGAATTCATCGATGGGTTGTGCTCAACGGATAGAGATGTAACTTCGGGCGTCCCCCAGGGAAGTGTAATAGGGTCTCTTCTGTTTTTAACATACATTAATGACTTAAGCTAATATGTTAATAGCAATCTAACATTATTTACTGATGACACGGTGGTATACAGGTAATAGGGAGCCAACATGATCGCGAGCTACTCTCTGGAGACTTAGACACAATCTCGGATTGTTGCAAGAAATGGGGATTAATGCTTAATTTAGACAAATTCGCAATGAGGAGGATATAAATTATGAAACAGAGGATTCAGCGCTAACAATGGCAGATCAATTTAAATATTTTTAGGGTAGTTTTAACACCACGCCTTTCATGAGGAGCACATATCAGGACAATATGCGGGTCCGCTTTAAAGAGACTGGGCTTCATTAAACGGGTGGTGGGGAAATGTAATGAGAAAGTTAAAGAGAGGTGTTATTTTGCTCTAGTTATACCACATTTGGAATATGCCGCAAGTATAATATAGGATTATTGGGATCCTTGGGAGAACATCTAGCAAAAAGATTAGATAAAGTCCAGAGAAAATCCGTCAGATCCGTTCAAAAATGTTATAATAAGAACGCAATTGTGACAGGTCTCTTAATGGATTTGGGCTGGAAACCCTTGAGATACGAAGAGAACTAGCAAGACTTACAATTTTAGCAAGGTTTAGAACAAACTAGCACTACTTTAAAAATAGCACTAAAGGAATAATTAAGGTCCCATACTACTTAGGTAGGTAAAATCGCAAAAATAATGAGATAACGGAGATAGACACCAATTCAGATAGATACATATATACGTTCCTTCCCCGTAATTTGGGGATTATAATAGTAAGAAACCAAAGTCATTATGTACATGTTAAAGACATTTTATTTACATGTAAGGACAAGATTAATCGTTGTGCAGACATATGGTATATTCGTAGGTGCATTTGCATGTGTATGCTATTTGATAGTATATGTATTTGCATGCGTGTAAGTTAAATAGGCGAGACATCCTTGAGGCCTGCTAAGCTCTGACTTGAAGGAGGCCTCAAAGAAAGCCGAAAGATTAAATTTTCTGAATTGTGAGTGTCCTTTTACGTGTTAAGCCGGGTGAGTAGTCCAACGCTCTACGCCCTAGACCACCGCTACACACACACACACACACACAGATATATATTTTTCTAAAAACTATATATATACACTATTTTCATATGCACACTACATTTCCTATGTGTTTGTATGTGTGTATATATGTGCATATATGTATACATATTCAAACTTGAAAATCCCGCCATACGGCGCACAAATATTCATTCAAACATAGAAATAGGTATAAGGAAAGGGGATAGGAAAACACATAAAAACACATTTTCTACTATCCTTTCCCCTTCTTGTGTCCCGTCTATTTCTCCTTTGGTGGGTGAAACAGCTCCATAACGCCATCTCTCTCGCCATGTATCGGAGCACTTTGGCGCTTTATAAGATCGCAGATCTCAAGGTAAATCAGGTTTCCTTATTAGCTTAGGTGGTAGAGCATC